>PVJH01010587.1:0-73053 GCA_004026705.1 Nesogale talazaci
ATTCAGTATTATCTTAAACTGAAAGACATGGGGGGGGGGTTGGGGGGGAGAAATCCAAGCCTCAAGTGTCAACACTGAAAGATGCTAGGTACAAATGCTGAATGATGCAGGAAACATCAAAAGAGGGGAAGGATAGAGTGAATATACCAAAAAAGGACGAGTCAACAGTCAACCACTTCGAGAGATAGTACATGAGTAAGAACCCATGGTGTTGAAGGAAGAAGTCTGGGTTGCACCTAAGCCATTAGTGAAAAACAAGGCTCCACGAATTGATGGAGTGCAAATAGGAATGTTACAACAAGCTGAGGATGTATGAAAGTGCCCTGGGGTCTATGCCAAGACATTTGGATGATAGACACTAGGTCAAATGACTGGAAGAGATACGTATTTTAACATATTTTAAGAAAGGTGACCCAGCAAAATGCAGAAATTATAGAACACTGTCAGTAATATTACACACAATTAAAATTTTGTTGAAGATCATCTGACAACAAAAGCAGAAGTACATTGACAGAGAAGTACCAGACTTTCAGGCTGAATCCAGCCATCTGATGAATCTTTCCTGAAAGTAGATGTGTTAGTCTGGGTAGATTAGAGAAACAAATTCATAAAAATGTATAGGTATGAGACAGTTTTATATAAAAGGTAAGTGCCCATGAAGAAAACATCCCAACCCAGTGCTGTCCAAGCCCACAAGTCCAACATTAGCCCATATGTCTGACATCAATCCACAAAGTCCTCTGTGATACCACAAAACGCACACAATGATGCCAACGATAAGAGGAAAGCCAAATCAGTGAAAGTGTAAGCATCTCCATGCTGGCAGGGGTCTCTACACAGCTGCTCCAGCACCCAAGACTGCACAAGGGTAGGTCCATGTGTAGCTTCAACTCAGGAATGTCTTGCAGAAAGTGAGCCATGCCAGCTGAAGCAGGCGACTGGCTAAGGCAGCTGTGCCCTGGTCTGACCATCAGAAAGCAAAATACCCAAGAACTAGAAAGGCGAGACTTACCAAGCCACTTATCTATCCACCCTTCAATTAACCCCAGATGTGTTTATCGAATAGGTTGGCACAATAAACTTTAACTATTTCCGTAGAGAACAGCAGAGAGATGGTTACGTTTGTGTGTGTGTGTTTGTTTGTTTGCTTGTTTGACTATTCTAAAACATTTGACTGTGTAAATCATAACAAACTACAGTGAGTCTTGAAAATAAAGTGAATACCAGAATACTTAATTGTGTACATGTGAAAACTTTATACGGATCAAAAGGCGGTTGGGTGAACAGAACAAGAACATACAGGATGGTTTAAATCAGGATAGGTTTGTGGCAGGGTTATATCCTCTGGCCCTACTTATTCCGTGCTGAGAAAATAATCAGGCAACCTGGCTTATATGAAGAGAAATGTGGCATCAGTATTGGAGGAAGTGTATTAACAACCTATGGTAATACACAGATGACAAAATTTTGCTTGCTGAAAGTGAGGAGGACTGATAGCACTTACCGATGAAGAGCACAGATTGGAGCCTTCAATATGGATTACAACTCAATGCATAGAAACCAAAATCCTCTCTGAACGACACCAATGATAGCATGAAGAAGATATTAAAGTTGTAAGAATTTCATCATGGAAGTAATCAAAAGATAAAAGGTTGCATTGCATCGGATAAATCTGCTGCACAAGACCTCTTTAGAAAGCTGACCTAATTAAATTTGTTAGGTTTGTTTATTTTCATGTGCATATTTATGATTGTTTGGTATATGACAGTTAAGATAGATAACCATTCAGAAACAGTAACAGGAGTAAGGGCTCCCTGAGGGCAAAAGTAGAGGGAGTAGTGGGAAGGGGGAGCTGATTGTATTGATGAGTGTGTAATTGCACTCAATTGAGATTGACTAACAGAATTGTATGTGAATGCATATATTGATTTGTGTAATAATGGGGGGAGAGAAGAAGGGTTCTTGGGGTGAGGGAGGGGGCAAAGGGGAGCTGATATCAAGGATTTCTAGAAAAAATAAAATGTTTTGGGACTGATTGTGGTAGCAAGTGCACAATACTTCTTGATGTGATTGAACCATGGAATGTTATAATACGGTAAAACTCCCAGTAAAATGATTAAATAAAAAAGTTAAAAAGCAAGGATATTACTTTGAGAACTATGTTTTGCCTGACACAACCGATAGTTTTCAATTGCCTTATGTGCATGTAAAAGTTGAACATTGAATAAGGAAGTGTGAAGAATTGATACTTTTGTTTTATCATATCAGTGAAGAATATTACAAGTACCATGGATGACTAAAAAAATAAAATAAAATATGACTTGAAAGTACAGCCAGGAAGTTTCTTAGGTCTATGAGTGACAAGACTTCATAAACTTTGGATGTGCTACCATGGGAGAGCAATTCTTGGAAAAGGATATCATGCTTATTTAATGGAGGGACAATTTTTTTTTAAAAAATGGTACAACCTGGACAAGAAAGATTGACACAATTATTGCATCAGTGGGCACCAACAAAAGAACGATTGTGAAGATTGTGCTGGACTGGATGGTGCTTCCTTGTGTTGTGTGTAGGGTTGCTGTGAATCAGAACTAAATTAATGGCACCTAAAAAACATGGAATTTAATCCTCTGAAATGGACAAATATGAGGTAATGCTCATATTTGAAGGACAAAATACTATGGGAGCAAAAATCACCCCATTTTTAAAAACAACATCACCACCACATTTCAATTAAATGTCAGAATTCCTTTGTTCAATTTAATTTCTTAACTTTTAGTCAACTGTATTAAAATTATTCTTTGAAAACTACCACTAATATTTTAGCATTAAAAGACTAATGGGCACTAGCTCAAGCCATGGTATCTTCAGTGATGTATTTGTATTTATATGCATTCTTTTTTATGTGCAAAAGAACTTTATATCAAAAGTAATTATGCAAAAATGAAATATTCCAGCCCAATTTTAGATCAAGTTCACAAGTTCAATACTAGCCCATGAATTCCTCTTGAGACTCATGTAGCATCTGCAATGATGTAGAAGATTGCATACTGATGATTGGAAAGTCCTGTGGACCTAGTGGAAATGGATACCTCTCCAGGACTCTGGCTGCCATCAGTGGGAGTCCATGTGGTTTGTCAACATGAATATGACGCAGAGAGAGAGTGAGAGTGGCCTGTCTCTTCCGATGGCAAAAATCAAGAGAAAGGGAGTTGCTAGAATCCTCATGAGAGGGTCACACTCATAAAGAGAGATCATCAGTTTGACAGGCTAGACAACACCCCTTATTTTTTAAAAATCATTTTATTGGGGGCTCATGCAACTCATCACAATCCACATATACATCCATTGTATGAAGCAGTTTTGTACATTTGTTTCCTTCATTATTCTCAAATCACGTACGTTCTACTTGAGCCCCTGGTATGTGCTCACTCTCCCCCTCCCTCACTGCATGTATTCTAAACCTGGCCAGTGAAAAGAAAGATCAGGGAAACACTGATGCATTTGAAGTATGGGGTTGCTGAAGAAGACTGAAGGAACTACAGACTTCTGGAAGAATATTGAAGGAACCACAGGCTTCTAGAATCACAGGAAATATGGCCAGAATATTCCTTAGAAGAGGGAATTGTAAGACTTTTGTTTCAAATGCTTTGGACAGTTATCCAGGGAGAACAGTTCTTAGAGAAGGACATCATGCTTGGTAAAGCGGAACTTTCGTGAAAAAGAAGACTCTCCAGAAGGTACCTTTACACCATCCTATTTTCAGGACTGACCAGTACAGGGCCATGTTTTGTTCTGCGGTACTTTGAGTCGATGGAGACAGAGGTGTCTCCGAGGCATCTCACAGCCACAGCACACACATTCAGTAGAGGGCGGTTCCAGGCAGATTTTATTTGGCATCCCACTAAGTATTCACACCAGGCTGTCCAAGAACCAGATTGTGTCAAAAGCATGAATCTCTAGCAGCCTTGGGGCATGGCACCCAGAACCCTCTGAGAAACCATCTCGTCTGTCTTACTCTGCCCCTCCTTTCTTTAGGAGGTGGGGTCCCTGGGAAGTTTAATTGTTGAGGAGACTTGTGGGCACCAAAAAAGGAAAAGTGACAACCTAACATAATGCCAATCATTACCACCCTGGCTGGCTGTTCTTCACAGGGAGCCAGGAGCCTCCAGAAGAAGAGCAGTCTGCTCAGCAGCCTGTTTCACTCCTCACCTGGAAATTGTGCGAACAGTAATTGCACCTTGGAACTGTGCCCAGAGGGGAAGACGGAGGACAGATTTAGCTGCATGATTCCCTTGCAACTCTGATTTCCTTTCCACTTCCTATCTTCTATTTTATAAGAACCATCCCACAGGAAGAATCTATTTTGTCCGTTTTGTTTTGTTTTGTTGTTTCTAATTAGTACTTGGTATTATTTAGTGCATTGGTAGACACTTCGAAAATCACATCTCTCATTGAGTAGTGGAGTATTCTAGTCAGAGTAAGTCGGGAATAAAGATCTGAATGGAGGTCGTGTAAGTGTGAGGTCCCAATAATAGCAGGGTAAAGGGATCCTTGTGGGAATTCTCCATGGCCATTTCTTGATCAGAGAACTAAGGGAACAGAAAAACAGTGTACACGTTCTTTGTTCACTGATAACACTTAACCAAACACTCAAAAATCTGCTTTAAAAGAAGAGATTAGCACAATTATGTTCTCTTACAGCAGACGATCTCCACCTTCCTAATGCTGCGACCCTTTAATACAATTCCTCATAATGTGGTGACACCCCCCCACCATAAAATTATTTTTGTTGCTACTTCATAACTCTTATTTTACTACTGTTATGAATGAGCAACACCAGTGAAAGGGTCATCCAATCCCAAAAGGTGTTGTGATTCACAGGTAAGACTTATCAGGTCATGATGATCGAAGTTTCAGGGTTGAGAATTCCAAGGATTGAAATGGATGAGAATTTAAATGCAGAAAAAGAGAGGACTTGGATCACACTTTAGGGACTTGACTTATCTTTATAGATAGAGGTCTGGTGATTTGGTGAGTGAATGTCAAGATCAGTGATCTATTAAGAACCTAGGTGCCCATCTCTACTTTATAACATAAGGACAGTCTTCACTTCTCCAAAACATAGTGCTATTTTTATAATGTCATTTGATATACAACATTTAGGGCATACGATATTTGAGATTAAGTTTCTCTATGTATATTACAATGACTTTCAGAAATATTGGGAAACTGTATTCTATGGAATTCAAATTTCCATAAAGAATCTCTTTGACAAGCTGTCAGTTCAGGGATCCAGACACACTAAAAATAAAAGAAAGGTGATAAAGTGTTTGAGACTTGGCACTACACTTTGTCAGTGTTGTAATAATAAAGATTGACCTTTACTTTGACATTGAGAAGCAGAGCAAAGATTTTAAAAACTAGATAAATAGTGGTAAAGAGAGGAAAAGCTGTCTTTAAAATATACCATGTCTGCCTCATTTTCATATAGATCCCCAAATTCAAACTTCATCTTATGCTGAATCATCGAATCATTGTCTAAGAACATAGAGTAGAACCCAGGACCTCAACGTTAATCCCTTCTAAAAGGAGTATCAAGATGTAATGCAGGTGAGACCCAAATCAGTTTTTCCCTAAGAAGTAAATGAAAATGGATTAATCTGTTCTTGACCACCAAGTTTTTACACTAACCTTTGCTTTTTATACAGATCATTACACACAGAAATTTATAAGTAAATAAATAAAATATAAATAAATATAAATAAATAAATAATATAATTTAAATAAGAAAAAACAACATTTAAAAAGTTTTTAGCAACTAGAGTCTGGCCCATATCTAGAGTTTCATGAGGATCTGCATCTGTGGACAGGGATGTGGAGAGGAAGTATGGAGAAAGGGTCATTGTTTGAAAAAGAAATTCCCTGCCATAAAATTAAGCGATTCCATTAAATCGCTGTTTTTCAGGAGATTTTTCCCTTCTTTGCCTTTATTCACCAGGACCTGGCTGGCTTTCTCTTAAAAAAAAAATCTGTCGAATATGGTCTGCTGTTGGCGTTTTCTTAACTGTTTTCTAAAAGGGTTTACTATATCATTATCAGCAATATCGATAAAACAATTTACCTGTTCCTTATTATGATGATTATTTTCAATAAAACTCTTCATATTTTATAACTTAAAAACAGTACCAAACCCCCCCCCCAAAAAAAAAAACTAAGAAAATAATAGCAAAACACTTGGAACACAGCTGCAAAAGTTTTAAATAACCCATAATAACAGCGTCAACAAATGCAGAGTGACTGAAACACGCACTGCTTTTGTTTACAAGAATCAACTGTGTCCGGTCAGGCTTTGAGTTCTGTAAGAGATCCGAGGTAAATTTTTCTGGACATTTTTCGTCAAAGTCTGATTATGTCGAGTACTGATGCGCTCGAGTACCAGGGTCCTACTGTGCAATATAAAAGGATTTGATTTTTGTCGTAATTTGGGAGTGATTTGGATGATTGGTATTAATGTTCTTTTAAATTATTTTTCAGGGAGAATACAGCTTAAGACTGTAGGTAGGAATTTTTCAAATATATGACATCTTTATAAAAATCCTTATTCTGCACCAAGAATGAGCTAGGAAGCTGAAAGCATTAGGAAGGTCGTGGCACAAGTACTTATGTTCAAGAGAACTCTAATTTACCACTTATTTGATGAGGAGAGCACGATTTTGAATAGGCTGGGTTGTAAACAAGATCATTCTACTCTTAGCAATTGCACATTGAGGACATACATTAAGAAAAAAGTATAATTATAACTGTCATATTTTGATTAATCTGCATAGGACCAGTTAGAACAATTGTATACTTTGATGAATTCATATATGAATGGGAAATGTTGCCTATGCAGTTCATGACTAATACTAGTGAGTGCTTGGGTTGACAGATCATTTACACTGTGCTCACAGCCCCCTAGGCATTAGACCTCTATGGCAATATAAAGGAATCCTTCTCAAATATGTAAGCACATTAAATCCTATGTATAATTTCACATATGTATGTATATAAGAGAAGACAAGACAGCATATTAGTAAATGTGCTTGGACAATTCAAAACGTAGCATAGTCAAAGCACCTGGCTTGCATGCAGAGGATTCCCATATGATATAAAGGATCTTTATTTCCTCTCACTCTGTCCATATCTCATTGTCCTAAAATTGTTTTCTACTTCCCTCACTTAATTATCACTAAGACTGTTTTGGTCTCATGTCAGTATATTTATAATCAAGGGCATGGTTTTTGTCAAAACAGGTATGATAAAAATTTATGAAGCCACTGAGCCAAAGCACAGAATCTGAGCAGCACTCTCAGAAAATCACACCTGGTAAAGTAGTTAACAAAGGTCAATTGACAACATCTGTTATGGAAAGAAGGTAAGGAATTAAGGCATCATAAATGTTTACCAGTAATGTGTGAAAACAACATCATCCATTAAAAAAAACTCTTTTATTAAGATGGATATGTGCTAGCCATGGATTAACTCAGAACCTGACAGCTGGATAATTTTAATTTCTGAGTAGTTGTTACCTTAGGGAAAACGAAATAAAACATTTAAGAAGTTTTAATCAGCAGCAATTTCCCAGTGCTTTTAGTCTTATTCTGAAAGTTAATTGTCTAGCTTTTTACATGGTGTTTGAACTAAGCTATACAAAGCATATATATTGCTATGCATTGTGAATATTTCACCAATTCACAAGGTCTTTTTTAGTGTACATAAAAAGCCTTTTTAAAACATTAACACTTGAGAAGAAGAGATCAGTCATAGGTGGAACCAACTTTACCGAAGTGTATGAAGTCCTCAGACTATGTACATACCCTTGAAGGCAGCCACATTTAAAGGAAGATATTACATCAAATTCAGTAAGGGTGAATGCATTTTGGTTTTGTTTGTTTGGGGTTGTTTTTTTTTTGCATTGCTGCCCTTTGGTGGTCATGCGCGATACCCACCCTTGCTCCTGGAAAGCCACCACTGGATTTGAACCACCAAGCTCGTGGGCTGCAGTTCTGCGCTCAACCATTATGCCACCAGGGCTTTGTGGGGCGAATGCATTTTGAATGTCTAACTCTGAAGATATACAAGATTAAAGATAAGCTAGACCTAGAAAACATCCTGTAAAACAGTGGGTGAAATATTATTTGAAACAATCACAGCTAAAAAAATAATGTTCTCCACAAAGATTTGAGCTGATGTTAGTTAACAAATCAACTTATTCATAGTAATAATAGAGCAGAAGCAAACTACAAATATACATGTCGACATGGATATGTCGACATCTGCTCTTGGACTGACAACAGTAAGAAAAGCATTACTGAAATCAGCAGTAGAATGCAGAGAGAGCCACAAAGCAATTCGACACAGGCAGGCCTCACTTTAGCTTGCTTCATAGATACTGAGGGGTTTTTCTTTCGTTTTGTTTTTAAGAATCAAAAGCTGTGGCAACCCCACATTAAGCACATCTCTCAGTGCTGTTTTCTTAAAAGCATATACTTTGTGGATCTGTCATATTTTGATAATTCTCACAACTTTTCCCCCTAACTGTTTTGTGCACTTAGTAGTGGATTGCAACAGAGTGCCCACATAACTTTTATAACCACTGGGAAGCAAAATACATTTAGGTGGCTCACTTTATGGTGGTTTGGGCCCAGATTTTAACATTGGTAAAGTGGGACACCATTCATGGTGGGGCAGGTGGGGGAGGGGGTAGATTTCCTTCCTATTCTCCCACCATTCTCTAGCTTGTCATGCTAGGGAATGGGACTTCTTTAAAACGCCACAGGACACGGGAAAAATTGTTGAAAATCAGGACTGTCCCGCCAAATGCGGCACATCTCATCACTTTAATTTATGAGATCACATTTCAAAATAGAGTCATTAATGACTATTATCAGAGATTTAAGAATGCTTGTCAGAAAAGTGGAACGTAGAAGCCTTGATGTTGACCCATAAAAAATCATTTGAATCTGACAAATCAAGCAATCTTATAAATCTTAAAAATATAATATCCTTTGCTTTATTCCAGACATGTGGGAATTTAGTTATTTTCTGCACTCGACAGTCTATTTAGAGACTAATGGTATGGTAATGTGTGAGAATAAGAAGAATAAGGCATTGTGGCATGCCAAATATGATTAAGAAAATATTAATATGTTTATCATCCTTTTGTCATTGAAAAATAGCTAGGAAGTTAATTCATAAAACTTTGTCACTTTAAATGTAAAGGCTAAACCATATTTCATCTTTCTATTGTTATCATTAAAGCCACAAACAAGTTCATCACCCTAATGTTTTTATAATAACAGGTATATTCAAGAATGCAGGTTTGCTTCAGTGTAATTTACTCTTGAAAATCATATAAAAATAATTAATTACAATTGCACTTCACTAATGTATTCCATCTTCATGTGATAATGTAGCACTTAACATTCTGATCTGGATGTCTACATACTGCCAAGATATATAAATTGCCCCTATTTAACATAGTCGCTGTTAACTGAGTGACTGGCACAAGGAGAGAGACATTGAGTGATTTGACATTAGGTGAAACAAGTCTGTATTTATTCTTGATCTTGAAATGGCTCTAGAGGCTTGGAGGTAATTGGAGGTTTATGAATCAACCACAGAATTGTCAAATCCTTTACAAATTCTGTCAAAGAAGTGCACCATTTATTCTGTTTTCTATGTAAACATGAATACTTGAATTTACTCGCTTAGCCATTTCTTTGTTAATTGGTACATGGATTAAAAAGATGACAATTTTACCAAATTTTAATGTAATTTCCTTTCCTCAAAAGAAAGTAAAAGGACTCTTTAATCATGTCAAAAGTTTGGGAGAAATGGCACCGTGATAAACTGTGTGTCATATGGCACGTGGTCATGTTGTCATGAAGAGCTTTCCAGCAGAGAGGTGAGTCTGGAATTGACATCTGAGAAAAGAGACCTAGTGGTATAATGGGTTGGAATTGGGACTGCTAAGGTCAATAGTTCAAAACCACCAATTCCTGGCAGGAAAAAGATGAAGCTTTCTATTCCCATAGAGATTTGTTGATGTTGTCAGCTTTTGTTAGGTGTCAGGGAGTCAGTCCAGACTTGTAGGGATCTTCTGTACAACAGAATGATACACTACTCAGTCCTGGACCAGCTGCAAAAGTGTTCTGACAATTGAGCCCCTGGCTGGCCTGGCTGTGTCAATTCAGCTCTTGGAAAGCTTCCTTCTTTTATACTGCCCTTCTACTGGATAGATTAAGATGTTCTTTTCGAGGGACTTGTTTCTCCTGATTGAGCGTCCAAAATACATGAGACAAGGTCTCAGCCTCCTAGCTTTGAAATAGCATACTTTTTTAAACTAAATCATTTGGGGGGAGGGACCCTTACAACTCTTCTAACAATTCATACACCACTTGTAGCAAGCACATTTGTGCATATGCTGTCCTCTGCATTTTCAAAACATTTTCTTTCTCTGTGGTATCGACTCCTTTTTTCCTTCCCTCCCCCACCCTCCCACCTCTGTGACGCCTTGACAAATGAAGAATGATTACTTTCATATCTTATACCATCTGCCGTCTACCTTTACCCATGTGTCTGTTGTGCATCCACCTGGAGATTAGAGGTGGAGAATTTCACCTGAATCATTGCAATCACTTCTCCACCCGGTGCATCCCTCAAAGGGGCCCGTGCTTCTCCAAAGACAGATCCATTTGCTCTTCTGGCAGCCCCTGGCGTCTTCAGTATTCTTTCCCAGCCCTATAACTCACTGCATCATCGCTTCTTCCATCTTCCTTATTCGAAGTGGTTGAGAAAACCATGGCTTGGGTAATAAAGATCCATTGTCTTGAAACCCTGTGCAGGGAGTTCCACCCTGCCCTGCAGTGTTCCTCTGGGTTGGAACAGTTTCAACTGCAGTGCCTTTGAGGTGTCAACCGAGAGGGACTTGTCTTGAGAAAGCATGGCACTTTTAAATGGCCAAGTTGCCAAAACAAAAAAAAAAAAAAAGAGAGAAGAAAAATGCGCATCGATTTAGTTATAACACCCAAGGAAAAATCTTTAACATCAAGTTGCTTTTAACTGCTGACATCCACTTCCATTTAAGGCATTGTGTTCTGGAGGGCTTTCAATGATGTAGTCTTATGGAAGCAGGTTTTCTTTCCCTGGTGCTGATTGGGTGGGATGGAGTTCCCATCCTTTGGGTTAAGAAGCAAGGACAAACTATTTGCGCTATTCTCTAGTCTCAATTTTAGTTATAGATTCTGCATACTTATTGTGTTTATTCACTCAGGAGGTGCCTTTGAAAGTATAACCTGTAAATTTGTTTCTGGAGCAGAATATTTTAAAGTGGTGTTATACAAAGGCACTTAGGTGTTTTTTTTTTCTCCCTGACAGTAGTCTGTTATAGTGGAAGAGAATAACATACTTAAAAACAAGTGTCTCTTCATGTAATTGTTAGGTGTCTGTTGAGTTGACTTTGACGCATAGTGTTCTTATGTACTGCTGGGAGAATAGAAGCACTGTCTAATTCTTCACTGTTGTCAAAAGTTTTGCTATACTGAATCTATTATTGTGATTAGGTATTAATTCTTCTCATTGAGGTTCTCTTCCCTTTTTGTTGATCCTCTGCCGAGCACAGTATGATTTCCTTCCCCAGCATTAGTTCTGCTTGATTACATATCCAAAGTGCATGATATAAAGTCCGGTCATTTTTCGGTTATTTTTGTTACTGAGCATTATTGCTGTCTTCCTAGACAGATTGTTCCACCCCTCCCCCCCCCCCCAGTCTCTGGTATATTTTATATGGTTCACTAACATCATAATCCAAAGACTCCACTTCCTGTTCAGTCTTCTTAATTCATTGTCCAGTTTTAACATGAACAGGAGACTCTAGAAAATACCCTGGCTTCATTCATGCATACCTTAATTCTCAAAGTGACACACTTGCTTTTTAACATTTTCAGGAGAACTTTTGTAGCAGATTTACCCCCAGGTAATCAATCTATTGGTTGGATTCTCGACTCTCACTTCCATGAGTGTTGATAATGCATTCCAGGAAAATAAAAAATCTTGAAAAAATTAATATTTCCTCCATTTATAATGGTGTTACTTACTGATCTAGTTGTAAGGATATTTGTTTCCTCAAGGTTGATGGTGAATTCAGGGTGAAAAGAATAATTTTTGATCTTCATCCATGAGTGTCTTCAATGCCTACAAAACAATACGTATATTGTTCAGTCATACAGGAGTTCTAAAAATGTGTTAATTTCAAATTGTAATAGGGGAGTCATATAGAAATTAATGGGTTCTCTTATAAGACTTATTTGAAAATCACAATGAATTTTTCTTCATTCTGGGTTTATGCTTTTGTGAGTGGTTTTGACTATGAGTCATTTCATGTAAAACTGTGACTCAATGTATCATGGTTTGGGATATATGCATTCATTTGAATCTGAACCTTTGAAGTGATTTAAGTTGCTTCCCTGAATATCTACAATATAAACATTAAATTGTATATTCCTGTGTCTAGTGATGATCTAGCAGATTTCAGGGGATAGATACTCTTTCTGGGAAGGGGCAAAGATGATATTTAAAAAGAGAAAGATTCTATGGGTCCAATAGAATTTGTTCCTTCAAGATTACAATCAGGAATTGACATTCTACGACTTTATTTTCCCCAGTTGATTTGTTCAAATTTGGTGTGAATTCTTGCAGAAGGCCGAGAGCGAAGGATACAGTTAAAAGCTAGGAAAAAGACAATATATATTGGCTTTCTCATAAGGCTCAAGAGATGAGAATTTGGTGCTGAAAAAGCAGCCCAAAATACACAGCATTCATCACTTTAGAAAGAAGGCAGGATTATAGAAATCTAGAAACCTTCCCCATGCCCACAAACCCAAACAAGCCACTCCCATGATGCCAATTCTGATTTAGAGAATTCTATGTAGGTTCCTGTACAGATTCTGTAAGGAATCAGGGATCCTGGTAACTGTGCCGATAAACAGATGGTGACTGAACCATCACACCTAGCAGTTTAGCAGTCCAAAGCTTGTCACAATGTCCTACCCCAATCCCCACCAGTGGTGTGTGTGTGTGTGTGCGCACGCGTGTGCGTGCGACTTTATGGGGAATTTATATCAACCTCGAGCAATAGAAAAATACTTGATGGGCTAGTGGATTATGATCCGTGCTGCTAAGGACAAGTTAGCATTTCAATCACCAGCTGCTCTGAATGAGAAAAAAAATGAGAATTTTTACTCTGGTAAAGATTTACTGCCTCGCAAACCCATATGGACGATTCCACTGTGCCCTTCAGCTCAGGATTGACTTCCTAGTAGGGATTCTTTTTCTGGTTGGTTGGTTAGTTGCTTGCTTTGATTTATGCTGCTTTTCAAAAAATTAGATCATACTTTTCACACACGCCTGTTCTGGTGGTTGTATCTGCTAAAGTGACTATAAATAGCCAATACATCTCTGTGATCAAGTCAGTACAAAGAAAGCAGCCACCTCAAAGAAGAGGGTTTGAACATAGTTACAGTAGCATAAAGTTGTCTAAGAAATGTTTCTCCCATGAGAAGGATATTGAAACAAATTCTCAAGAAGAAAGCTTGAGGACTGAGTGTGGGGCATGTCCACTTGTTAGGGGCTTCCCAGGAAACCAAATATCAACTGCACTTGGGTGAATGGTTTCTTAGGAAAAATCTTAGCGTTAATTCTTATAACTAACTCTGAACCAGGCAATGTTTTCTTCAACCTGGGTATTTTTTAACCTCGTCTAAAAAAGGATTACATTTTTGGCATCTGTGATTATGATTATAAATTGTTGTAGCTTACCAAGCATAGAAGATCATTTTTACCTTAAGATAGTCTTTCTCTATTAATTTAAAACACCCTTTTATGATCTTAACCAAAGGCTAACCAATCTCTCTTTTTACCTCACTTTTCCCCTTTATTCTTTTATATATACATAAAATGCAATTTATTTAACTAAAGAAGCAGCTCTATTAACGATAATATGTCAAAAGGATTTTCATGGCACTGGGGAATTTTTTTAGTAACAGTTTTCCATATGATATCTTTGAAATTTCCACATAAAATTTCCGTATAATGGGTTTCTGTATCTCAAATGCTAAAAAAAAAAGCCAATGCAAGAGGGGAAAATCTTTTATTTTTATGTTTTTTGATATTTTATTCTTATTTATCTTTTCTTCAAAATCGTTTTACTGGGGACGAATGCAGATATCATATCAGTCCATGATGTTCAATCACATCAAGCAGTATTTTATAATTGCTATCACAATCAGGGGTAGGAAAATTATCTTTCTTTTTAAACTCCTTGATATCAATTCCCCTTTACCTCCGCACCCCCCAAGCCCCCCAACAGACCCTAACCCTTAGAACCCATTATTCTACTTGCTGTCTTTATACGTTCATTAATCCTGGATTCCTTTTTTTTCCTTTGTACACATGTTTTATTTTTATTTTAAATCATTTTATTGGGGTCTCATACATTTCTTTTCCTTCTTTTCTTATCACTTTTTCTGTTTGGAATCTTCTCCCTGAGGTACCGACCACACTCTCATCTATGCAAGCTAGTGATGGTCCATCAGGATGTCTCTCTCATGTTAAATAGACCCACTGCATCTTGAAGGACTGAGATGTGGTCTCCCTGCAATGTGGGTTAAGAGGATAGGACAATCACCACACTACCACACTGTGGAACTTTATTTGCTATGTGATTGCTAGGAAGAAAAGTGTATACCAGTTTTTCTAGATCAATGAAGAGTGGCTATGAAATGCCCCTACATTAGACACACGACAGATGTTTTAGAGACAGGGTTCTTCACATGATTCTTATATCCTAAAAAATCAATGCCATATATATAATAAAAACTCAAAAATATTTCCTAAATCAACTAATAATTCCCATATACAGTTGCAATTATTTTATAATATGAATAGTTAGTATAGAATACCATTATCATAATGATGACTATTGAGGGTTTTAGAAAAAAAATTCTATGACTCTTTTAGTACTTAGAGGTACTTAAATGCTATCCAAACAGAATTCTATTTCCTTGGATATATAAATTAATAGATATTTCTGATTGTTATGGAGTTCCACAAAGTGCATTGCATGCTACAGGGCTTTCCTTGTCAATTAAACTGTTGTGTTGGCTGAGTGTCTTATCGCTTCTTAGGCTTACTGGGGAAATCTGACATAGTTGTCACAATAGTCTCGTTAAGAAGTAGAGCCACCATAACTCCCCCAATCATAAGACAAGAGGAAAAATAATCACTACAAATAGAAAAGCTTGGGGGATTTGTTTAATGGCAAGGAGCCATTTGTTGACAGGAAAATAAACACCTGTTCTTGAGATATTCATTTACCGTATCAATTTCAGAGTTGGGAAATGAGAATGAAAGTTGAATTAGCTAGAAATGAAAATCCACGTAATTTTTCCATTAGGATAGTGGCATTACTCAACTGGTTACTGACTTTTTTCAGAAAGTGAATTCTAAGTACAATGATTGCATTCCCCTGTCTCAACCTGCTGGGATTTCAGTTAAATCACCTGAGCTTGTATATTAGACTTCAAGTTCAATCTGTAGCTTTTACCCAAGAGAATTGAATGAACACAGATCCTGAATTACTCTATATAAATTCTGATTACCTCCCCAAACAAAGCAGATGACATAAATACCTTAGCTTTTTCATATTACATTTATTAGAAGGATATTGTGAGGCCCAACAGCCACAGCATTGATGCAAATGTAACAAAATCCTACCTTATATCTCTAACAGTAGAGTATTATAAAACAAATAATCATTAAGATCTTTTGGCAATTCATACAGAAAATTATTTATTCTTTATGCCCACCATGTTTTTCAATGTCTACACATTGTTACATTAATAAATTGATAAAAAGTTTCCTATACATATGAGAAAAGAAAAACACACCAGAAAATGGAGAAAAACATAAAATAAAATGAATCTTTTAACTTCAAATTTCATTCAGTCACATTCCTCTGAGGCTGCAGATAGGCACTATTTGTGGCAATTATTTTAGTCATTATTACTTTTTAAATCCTTCTTAATCACACATCTGCTCACATATATCTCTCACAGAAATGAACCCAAGGCTTTTAAAATTTTAACTTCTTTTGAGTTCTAAAGTTGTGAGAGAGCTAATTAATTTTACAGGAAGATTACAGTGATTATGCGGAAATTTTATGTGTAGATTAATAGACCATGTCTGTTAAAATTCTAAGAAGGCTCATTTTTGGTGATGAAAAACAATAAAACCCTAATTTAAATTTTACAGAAATGCAAGAAATGTTACCTCCACTACACTTTTATTTATGTCTTTGGGAAAGATGCTAACATTTTTGGATTGTCTTCACATTTGCTAAGCAATTATAGTTTCCCTTAAGGAATGGAAAATTCCAAAACTTTGAAGAATGAGGAGATTTCTGTTTATGTAACATAGTATTCAGTCCACTTTCCTTTTTTAAAAAATGTTGTTTGGGGGCTCTTACAGCTCTTATAATATTCCACACCTCAATTATATCAAGCATATATATACATATTTTGCTGTCATAATTTTTCTAAGCATTTACTTTCTCTTTGAGACCTTGATATCAGCTACTGGCCCCACCCTTTTGGCCCCTTGATAAATTATATTTTTTTATTGTTTTCATATCTTACACTGACCACTGTCTACCTTCACCTGTATTTCTTTTGCTCATCCCCTTAAGGGAATAGAGGGTAGTAAGTATACTTTTCATTTTTTTCTCAAATAATGAAACATTTTAAAAATCAAGGGTAATTGTAAATGTGTCCTCTCCTCATAGTATATTTTTCTTAAGTCAAGAAGCACATAGTAATGTCAATGTGTTAGTGAAAGAAAGCCATTCATAACTAAGAGATTTCAGCAATCCAATGTCCCATAGTAATCTTGTTTTGAATATCTGTCTGATAGAGTTGGTTGTGCAATGACTCAGAGTCATTGATTTCATTCTCCTCATATTTAATACCCAGTGTTGTTAAGATATACATTCTTCAATTTTATGTATAAATTCAACACAATCTCAAACAATCTGAGCAAATAATTTTGTGGGTATTTAGAAAGTGATAATAAAGTTTCAGTGACAGACAAAAGTCCCAAAAGACCAAAGATAACTAAAGAATAAAAACAAAATCATAAGATATAATTCCTGAATTGAAGACAACAATTGATAACCTCCAATAGAACATTAGCTATGGAAAAGAATACGTAGAGTTATATATATATATATATATATATAGTGGTCAAAAATCTTTAACACATTTACTTAACCAAACAAATATGGTGTTTGACAAAAGAATTATAGTGCTATGAATTTATTTATGAAACTTCTCATCATAATTAGAGGAGATCTGATGACATAGTGACTGAAATTGGGCTGCTAACTGCAAACTCAGCATTTCAAAACAACCAGCAACACCCTGGGAGAAAGACAGGGCTTTCTGTTCCCATCAAGAACTACTGTCAGACTAAGCCCCGGTGGCGTAAGTGGTTGAGTGCAGAACTGCAGCCCGCAGCCTTGGCAGTTCAAATGCAGAGGTGGTTCTCTGGAGCAGCCCTGGGTAGTGCCCACAACCACCAGAGGCAGTGATGCGCCCCCCCCCCCAAATAAAAAAAGAGCTACTGTCATGGAAACTCACAGGGGTCATTCTGTCCTGTCTTATAGGGTTACTGTGAGTAGATATCCACTTGAGTTTTCTTTGGGCTAGCCATAAATATTTACGTTATTCCATAGGATTGTGAAGAAAAGATACTGAATGTCTAATATTATTCAGTTGTTCAAAAGTGTCAACCTGCTGAGTATAAAAGAACCCATTTCAGCAGCAGAAGGTAAGCCTTTAGCTACCAAGCAAACGCCAGTAGTTGAGTGTGTCTTCCAGACCCCAGGATCTCTGATCAGTCAACCACCTTGATTCAGGAGAAGGGTTGCACATCAGAAGCTTGATGGAAGAGCAGCATCAGAAGAACCATGAGTCAGAGCATGAACCAGAATGGTGGACTTTCAGTATGTAATGGGTAGGTTTGTTATGCCAACATAGACTCAGAAGATTGGTGGGTCTGTTGTGACAGCACGACCAATGAATACACGGGATGAATTGAAGGGCAGAGATAGGAAGGGCTTGGTGAGTTCCGCCCACTCTCTTGTTTCCGAATCTTGAATCTTCAAAGCAGAGAGCTGCCTTGTTCATCCTGTGCCTCGACCTCCAAGCGACACTACTCGTGGGACACCTAATTGTGGACTCTGTTGCTGTGAGTTGAGGTGCCTTCAAGCCCTACTTCACCAATCTCCTGGGATATACATCTCTTGAGCTGGGAACTGTTGGACTCTGTCATCTGGCTGACTGTTGGTGACCTGCTCTGCTGTTTGCTGCCTATGACCAGATAGCCTGAATTGCTCTACAGAGGATTACTCAGCGGCCCTCAAGACTCCAAGGACTGCCAGTCTTCTAGCTACCTCATGCAAGTGAGTTGCACTGAGCAATCTCTACTGCTTTATAGATAGTTAACTTTCTTTCTTATCTTATATACATTTCTCTCTATATAAATATATAAAAAAATTACTAGTGTCCTGATTTTTATTTCTCTAAGAGAACCCTGCCTGACACAAGTGGTACCAAGAGTGGGGTGCTTCTAGAGAAAAAAAACTCATAAATATGGATCTCTTTGATTGGTTCTCCAATCTGATTAGTCTTAAGAGCACTGATGATGCTAATTCTAGACCTAAAGCCATGGGTAATTTATCCAATCCTACTCGTTCATGGTGTGAAATAGCAAAGCTAATTCCTAAAGTAGGAGCCCCGATGGATGGGGTGCTGGTTACAGGAGAGGCCCTGGGAGAACACAGGTCTGATATATTCCAGCAGTTTTATGAAGATGGCAAGTATAAGGAAGCTCGTTGGCTGGGCCTCCTTACAATGGACTATGATTAAGGAGAGAGTTTGCCTCAGGGCCTCAGAAGCACGCCTTAAGTGCCGACTCCACGCACTTGAAGGCATCGGCCTGTGCTACAAAGGAAAGCCTTCTTGCCTGTAGTAAAAGAGCCATATTGCTGAGAACCAAGTCCAAAGTCTCATTATGTGAGTGGCTGAATTACAACATCAGCTGAATGGAATATCTAGAGCAGTGTCAGAAGTCAAAGTGAGGGCATTGATAGGAAAAAAATGGGACCCTGAAACATGGAATGGAAATATGTGGGCTAATGATCCAGAAGAGGAGGATATTATGCCACCATTAGAAACAATTGAACCAGCCCAGTCAATAGATCTGCCCCTCCCAGTTGAAGATAGTAGTCTACTATCAACAAAGCAACCCACACCTGAGCAGATCAACCAACCTACTCAAGATGAAATGCCACGTGGGGCTGCATCTCTACCATTGCCTGAGGGCAATGACTTAGAAGATAGTGCTGAGAACACCAGGAAACACCCTCACCATTGATAGTTTCTGCTAGACCTATAACTAAAATTAAGGCAAGGAAAGCTCCTAAGGGTGAGGCTGAGGTGATTACTCAAGAAGAAGTACGCTATACTCACAAAGAACTGCTGGAGCTTTCAAATACGCACAAGCAAAAGCCTGGGGAGTATCACTGGGAATGGCTACTGAGGGTGTGGGATACTGGTGCAAGAAATGTAATATTAGATCAGTCTGAGTTTCTGGATATGGGACCCCTAAGCACAGACTCTTCTTTCAATGTCTCAGCAAGAGAGGCTAAGAGAGGAACCAACTCCTTATTTGGCTGGTTCACTGAGGCATGGGCTGCCCGATGGCCTAGATTAGACCAACTTGAGGTGCCTGACCTACCTTGGTACACTGTAGAAGAAGGCATCCAAAAGCTGAGGGAAATTGGTATAGTGGTATAGTGATCTATCAGGATACTCCCATAGGCCCCAAAAGGGGGTGTCCTGAGGGCATATTCTTCATTAAAACCATAAGGAATCAGTTTGTGAGGTGGGCCTCAGCATCTTTGAAGACTCCAATAATTGCTTTGTTGTGTGCACCAGGATTAACTGTGGGAACTCCTTTAAGTAAACTCTGACATTTGCCCATGATGGGGCTGATTGGACTCCGTGGTAACAGAGGGCAAGTGTCAGCAGTGAATCAACAGAGATAGGGTGGACATGGTTATAATAGACAACAAGTCTTTCGTGGTAATCAAAGCAGCTTGTCTTGTGTGGAATTATGGCATTGGCTACTTAGTCATGGTTTCCCTAGGAGTGAAATAGATGGGAAACCTACTAAGTATTTATGTGACCTATACAGGCAGAAGAATGCTAGATCAGGTGAACAGAGGGATAGGCAGTTGCGATCACTCAAACAATTCCCAGACCTGAGCCAGTTTACAGACCTACAATCACTTGAATGAGGGGAAGGCCGGGTCCCTTGGAAGAAGGACCCTGCCACAACACGGAAGGTTTATGCTGTTAGTCTTTCTTCTAGCCTTCCCCAAAGGGACCTCAGGTCTTTCACAAGAGTAACTGTTCATTGGGGAAAAGGAAATAATCAAACTTTTGGGGATTACTGGACACTGGCTCTGAACTGACACTAATTCCAGGGGACCCAAAGTGTTTTGAAGGCCCATCAGTCAGAGGGGGGGGGCTTATGGAGGCCAAGTTATGAATGGAGTTTTAGTTCAGTTATGCCTCACTGTGGGTCCATTAGGTCCCCAAACCCATCCTGTGGTTATTTCCCCAGTTTCACAATGCATAATTGGAATAGACATACTTAGTAACTGGCAGAACCCCCACATTGGATCCCTGAAATGTAGAATAAGGGCTATCATAGTAGGAAAGGCCAAATGGAAACCATTAGAATTGCCATTGCCTAGGAAAATATTAAACCAAAAGCAATACTGCATTCCTGGAGGGATTGCAGAGATCAGTGCCACCATCAAAGACTTGAAAGATGCAGGGGTGGTGATTCCTACCACATCTCCATTTAACTCACCCATTTGGCCTGTAATGAAGACAGATAGATCCTGGAGAATGACAGTGGATTATTATAAGCTTACCCAGGTAGTGACTCCAATTGCAGCTGCAGTTCCAGATGTGGTCTCATTGCTTGAGCAAATTAATACTCCTGGTATTTGGTATGTAGCTATTGATCTGGAAAATGCCTTCTTTTCGCTACCAATTTCAAAGGATCACCAAAAGCAGTTTGCCTTCAGCTGGTAGGGACCACAGTACACTTTCACAACTGTTCCCCAGAGGTACCTCAACTCTTCTGCCCTGTGCCATAATTTGATCTGAAGGGACCTTGATCACCTGTCTATTCCACAAAATGTCACACTAGTCCATTATATTAATGACATTATGCTGATTGGATCCACTAAGGAGGTTGTATCAAAGACTTTAGAGTCACAGCATCTGCATATAAGAGGTTGGGAAATTAACCTAACAAAGATTCAAGCACCCTCCACCTCAGTAAAATTACTAGGGGTTCAGTGGTGTGGTGCATGTTGAGATATTCCCAGTAAAGTGAAGAACATGCTATTGCATCTGGCTCCCCCAACAATAAAACAGGAGGCACAACGCCTAGTGGGCCTTTTTGGATTTTGGAGGCATCATATCCATCACTTGGGTGTTCTACTTCAACCTATTTATCAGGTGACATGAAAGTCCTCCAATTTTGAATGGGGCCTGGAACAAGAAAAGGTTCTGCAACAGGTTCAGGTTGCCGTGCAAGCTGCTTTGTCATTGGGACCATATGATCCAGCTGATCCAATGGTGCTAGAAGTGTCAGTTGTTGATAAAGATGCAGTGTGGAGTCTAGGAGTGCCCAGCAGAGTGTAACATTGCAGATCGGTGGGTCCTCTGCAGAGCCCAGGCTGCAGCATTGTTGCCTGAAACCGTTCAATCACCTGGTGGGAGACACAGAGACGTTCAGAAACGAGTTATGGTAAGAAACTTCATCGCAGCACTCATTTCAGGGCTCTGCGTTTGCTGACTCAGAACAAAGGAACCGAGTGCCTCTGCTTTGAGACTCACAGCTGAGGGGCAGGTCCTTTGGCACGAACAAACAATGAAATGCAGAGCATTTCTCACCTTAATTGCAACCTAAATTAACTTCCATAATAAACTCCATAATTGTGAGCATTGTCCGTGAGGTCTGTGTGGCCATTCCAGTGAATTATAGAAGCAAGCAGAAGCGTGGAGAGGGCGATGTAAGGATGAGCGAGAGCAAAGAAAAATAAGGGGAGAAAAGTTCCTATTTTCCATAAATTTTTGCAGGAACAATTAGACATGGAAGAGAGGAGAGCAAAAAGAACGTTGGACTCACAGAAAATGGCTGAACCACATCACATTCCTGCTATCCTCAGCAAGATTCCCACAAACTCAGCACACATGCGTGACTTTTGTGTCCTTTTTTGTTTCCAGCAGCACGGGTCTGTGTGGAAAGGTCGGTTTGTTTTCCTCACTGGGTTTGCATCAGGATACAGCAACAATGTACTCTGAGGAAGGTTCTTGATGCAAAAGGACAAAGAAATCACAGCAGCCTTTTGTACAAGATGTCGCTAGAAAATGAGTTGCCGCTGTGGATTTCTCTTACAACCTGTCCTGTAAAAATATATGTGACAAGCACCTTATAAGTTTTATGCACGTTTTTGAGCTGACAGTACTTCTGCAATTAAATCTGCAGTCAATTTGATTTACCTGTACTCATCTTACTCTGCAGGAGAAAGACATGACGGTCTACTCCTCTAAAGAGTTTTCCGAAACCCAAGGGGTGGGGGCACTCAGAGTCAGCCTTGACCACAAGGCTGCGAGTTATCTTTACTCTGCAGTCTGACTCTCTCCTGGGAGAGTTGTCCTACGCCAAAGCTACGCCATGGCAATGTTTCGTTTTTTTGTTTTTTTTTGGGGGGGGAGGGGGTGCATCACTGCTCTCCGGCAGTGGGAGTAGGAGGCCCAGCCCCACTGCTGGAATTGAACCTCTGCCCCAGTGGGCTGCAGTCCCGTGCACAACCACTACACCACCGGGGCTCAGGCCTGGCAATGTTTTTTTTGTTTCTTTGTTTTTTATTGTGCAAAATACTACACCGTGCAGGGAGCATGAAAAGATGCGTGGCTGCTAACCAAATATCAGCAGTTCTAAGCCACCAGCTGCTCCTCAGGAGAAAGATACTATGTTCTATTCCCATGAAAAGCTGGCAGTTTCCAATAATTATATGAATAAGACTGTGTCTGAGGAAGAAGAAAAGGTCCTGCAGTGGATGTGGTAAAGACTGCACACCTCTTTTTGATGATTCAATTATTGAATTGTATGACCTGTGGATGAAGTGCCATTGAAACTTTGAAAAGAAATACAAAGGATGGGGTCGTTTGAGACTTGCACAGGGCACTTCTACCCTGTCCTGCAGAACTGCTGAGAGTGCAAGCCACCTCAGGGACAGGGAGATGTGTTTCACGTTTTTTTTTTTTTCTTTTAGGTATTCCAAAATTTTGGTGATGTTCAGTTATCTCAGGAAATGTTCTCAAGAAATGATGGACTTGAGGAAATATGTCTATGCTGCACTGCACTGAAAGAACTGGCAAAAATCAAGCCTCTACGAAGTAAGAGAATACACAATAAGATGCTTAAATGAACATGCAGTGCTGGAAACACTCCGATTCTTAGGCCAAGACATTGGTAAAGAGCTCTCTGGCCTACCAACTATAAGGTATCCATATTTTAAAGAATTATTGAATAATATAATATCACACCCAAGTTTTGCTTAAGATAATACATAAATGATTGCAGTCGTAACAGAGAAGTGCAGGACATTCAAGCCATATTCAGAAACGTGGAATGAAGAAGGTCACTCTTGAGATTAGATGGATTTTAACTGAGGGGAGATAATAAGGAAACTATCTTTCCTGACATTTTAAAGACTATGGTGCTCACTTTGGCAACACATGTATTAAAACTGGAATGATAGAGAGATGGTTAACATCCCCTGTGCTAGGATGACATGCACATTCGTAAAGTGCTCCATGTTTTTCAGAACATAAGGATCTACATATAACTTCTTCCTTGGGACACAGACAATGGGGAAGTGGGTGAAGAGAGACATTAAACAGTGTAAGATATGACAAAGTCATAATAATTTATAAATTATCAAAGGCTCGTGAGTGGGAGCGGGGAGGGAGGAGAAAAAAGCAAAAAGCCGATGTCAAGGACTTCAGTAGAAAGCAAATGTTTTGAGAATGATGAGGGCAGCAGAGGTACAAATGTGCCTGACATAGAGCGGATGTATGTATAGATTGTAATAAGAGTTGCATGGGCCCCCCCCCCCAATAAGATGATTTTTTAAAAAGACTATGGAAAGTTGTTTGTGTGGTCCATAAAAATGATGAACAACATTGTGAAGAGTGGGGAGTCCATAACAATTAAGTGTGCTTTTGCAAAGTCTATTCATAAACAAGAATACAATAGTTCCAAAAGGATCTCATACTTGGAAATCAGGAAAGCTATCTATCAAAGTTGTGCCATTATTATCAAGTCCTGGTGATGTTTCTTGTTGAGCTTCTAACAATAAGATTAGTGGTCAGAAAACAATAGGTGCTCCATGGAGGAAGGGGAAGGTTTCCACTCCCATAAATATCTGTATTCTCAAAAAATATATGTATAGTCTCAGATACCCACAGAGACCATTCTGCTCCGCCCTGTAGGCTAGCTGTGAGTTGGAAGAAGCTATATGATAATGTGCTTGGGTTTTATTCAATATGTGTGCTAAGACAGGATCTGAGAAACTATATGAAAAGAGACATGACTTCAGGATTGAGGACAGACTCATTAACAATCTGCAATAAGAAGAAGACACTACCTTCCTAATTGAATGGGAAGAGCATTCACATCACTAATTGATGGTGATCAAAGAATAAACCCTCTGATGTGGATTCTACTCTAAGCACAATATGCCACATTATGGTAAACTGAGTAAAGAGTGACATTGTCAAGTATTTCTTTCTTTCTCTCAATTAATGCTGATGAAAGTAGCAATCAGAATTTGATATTAAGTATATATGGTATGAAAATTTCTTCAAAGTGTTAGAAACAGACAACATGGGGGAAGGGAGACAGTGGTCGGTATGAGAGATGAAAATAATAACAATATAAAATCTATCAGGATTGATGAGGGTTGGGGGAAAGAGCTGATACAAAGGGCTCAATAGAAAGTAAATGTCTAGGAAACAATGAGGCCAACATATACCCACACATGCCTGATGCAATTGATGTATGGATTGTGATAAGAGTTGTAGGAACCCCCAATAAAATGATTTTAAATAATTGAAGTTATCTCTTTTCTTAGTTTTTGATTATTTGTTTTTATGCTTTCTTCATAGGGAAGTCAGGATAGGTGGGTCTATGAAGATAAAAACTAGATTGTAATTACCTGGGGGCACAGAGGGGTAGGTTTTAGAGAAATGGGAAGACAACAATGAGTTCAAGAAGGAAGAACATGTTCTAAAGTTTATTGTGGTAATGATTGAAAAATTCTTAATATGATTAAGTAATTGAATTGTATGGCATGTCAATTAGAGCTCAATTTAAAAGATAAAGTAAAGCAAAATGGAACACAGCAAGATGAGCAATACCATAGATTGCCAGAAGTAGACTAAAAATCTGTCCTGGAAAAAGTATAGTCAGAATGCACCTTAGAAAGAGAGATAATGAGATGACCTCGGATTCTGTGTGCATTTTACCAGGAAATAGGAGTGCATGGAGAATGGCATAAGGCTTTGTGAAATAGAAGGTCAATGAAAAAGAGGAAGACCCGCAGCTGAATGGGTGGACACTTGACTGCAGCAATGGACTTAAATAATTTCAGGGAAGATGAAGAAGCAGACAGTTGTTCTTCCTTGTACATAGGCTCACCAGGGGGTGGGACCCACCTGAGGCAATTAACACTTTTTTCTCTATGATAAACATCTGGAAATATAAAATTTCTGTGAAAAATGAAGTCTCTTCATATAAACAATTAACTTACTGTTTTACCAAATCATGTGCTTTCTTACGTTAGGTATTCACACAGTGAAATGATATACATAGAGAGTTTTAATTTTCCCCCACAGTTAAGAGGGTTGAGTAGGGAAGTTGATAGGTTACACCAGGTCAGAAAGAGTAAACAGTAAGGACACAGCCATTGGTCCTCAGCAGTACCTCTTCTCAGCCACCAGCTAAGCCTCTCAGGTCCTTAGTCTCTCATTCAGGAGGACTCTTGGATTCTCCCTCTGTGGACCCAGAAGCCCACCTATTGTTATGCCTGACAGTTCCCTATCCTAGATGTTGTTCCTCTTTTTGACTAGTAGTCTCTTGCCTCACACTCCAGTATCGGTCATGCTCTTTTGCTTTGACTGATGGTCTCTGTGCGGCAGCCTCTGACCCTTCTGGTCTTGGCTTCTGACATTCAAACAGATAAGAGGTCTTGAGTCCTTTGGAAAGAACATCATGCTTGCTAAAGTAGAGAGGCAGGGAGCTACACCAGTGGATCTTCTTCCTACAGCTATGGGAATCTCTGTGTTTTTGCTTCTGAGACTGTGCTCACAGTGGAAGAGAGGTTTTGAAGTTGGTTTGCTTTTTTCTGCGGAATTCACTACATCCTCAAGAAAGCAAAGGGTGGCGACTCGGTTCACAACTTTGACTGAGTAGACAACATCCCACCTTAATCCCATATAGTGTTTTTAATATGGTAACTTAGTATAGGGTAACAGAGTTCCTTTATTACTAGAAGAATGTAGATTAGGCATACACATTCTTGTTAAAGAGTGAATGTTCTTAATATGTAGGAAAATAATGATATAATAAACATAATTGTTCATTTCAAAGAAAATTCTCAAATTTTGAATATGCCCATAACACTGTAAATGAATATGAAGATAAGTGAAATAATTAGTGTAAATTCTTAATTCTTAATATGATTTAATAAATTTTATCTTTTAAATTTAAAATGTAGTTATTGTGCCAAAAGTACTATGATAATGTGCAAACAATAATTATTTTCTGTTTATAGTTAGGTTATGGATGAAACAATTACATTGTTGCCTAAAGAGATTATAAGCTCAAATTTCCCTCCATAAAATATGTTGATAGGCAGGGCTCTGGTCATCGTGGAGACCGGACCATCTCTCTTTTTCATCACCTGTATCCACCTGTCTCCAAGTGGGTGTGGCATTCTGGTCCCTCCCCAAACCTGTTCTCTGCCGCCCCTACTTCCAGGTCTGGATGTGGCCAGCCCTGGAGCAATCTCTTTTCATGTTTTCTTCCTTGTGACTACTCTGTCTTCATGGTCGGGTGCTTCATGGTATGATCTGCATGTCTGCTCCAGCTTCTGTGTAGATAAGACCCATATTCTCCCCCCAGGTGGGCTAGAGTCTTTGTCCCTCTGATATCCTTTCACTTTAAAGCTCCTCTTTTTCTCCTTCCACCCACCTTCCTTCTCCCTTACTGTGCTATACCCAACATGTACTTCCCTGGTTTTATTTACCCCTCCTCCTCTTCCCCTAAATCTCAACCCAACTCTTAAGTTACAGAAGGCTTCTCCTCTATACATACCTGTTGATTGCACTTACCTCAGGGGGATCATGCTGTATTTCTCCTTTTGTGATTGACTGACCGCTTAGCATGATTTCCTCCGGCTCCTCCCATGAGAAGATGTGTTTCATATGCTCCTCAGTGCTTTTGAGTGAAGCATAGTACTCCATTGTGTGTATGTGCCAGAGTTTGCTGATCCACTCATCTACCGATGGAAATTTAGATCATTTCCAACTCTTTGTGATAGTGAATTGCGCTGCAATAAACATTGGCGTGCATACAGCTGGTCTTGGTTTATTTCTTACCCCTTGTGGGTATATACTCAGTAGAAGAATAGCTGGGTCATAAGGTAGCTCAATTCCCATTTTCCTTAGATATCGCCACACTACTTTCCATAGTGGCTGTACAGAAGACTACACCCTTGCAGAAACCTATGCCACAGGAGGGACACGGCAAACAACAACAGGACCTGATCCTTATGGAAGTAGACAATGGCAGAGGACATTTTGGGGGTCATATGGTGGGAAAGAAGTGTGGGCTGAGCCCCAAATTGCATGTAATCAAAAAGGAGCACTACTGGTTGGACAGTGGGGAGGAGAGGAAGACTGGGGGAACACGGAGAGAGGGGAGGGGGATGGGGACCTGGACAGACTTGGGGCTGGCGAGAACAAGGGGTAGTCCATAGTCGGTGATGAGGAGGGTGTGGGACACCTGGTGGGGCCAAAGTAAGGGTAATGTAATAGAAAGTACTGAAACCCAAATGATGACCGAGTATGACAGTAGAATGAGAGGAAGGTAGAAGGAAATAGATGAAGGAATGAGAAGGCAAAGGGCACTTACAGAGGTCTAAACACAGATATGTACATATGTAAACATAAGCACATATTATAGGGAGGGAATAATCCTGATACATATATTTATATGTTTAATACTAAGATAGAAGCTGGACCTTGGATCCCTAACCAGGCACTCTCCCTCAAGGCAAGAAAACTTTGTTCTACTAATTTGGCATTTCAGAATGCTCATTGTCCCAATGTGATCACTGAAGTTAAATAGGTTCATAAACAAATGTGGTGAAGAAACCCATGGTGCCCAGCTACCAGAGGACAGGGAGTCTGGGGTCTCAAAGCCTGAAGATAAACAAATGGCCATCTAGCGGAGAGGTATCCAAACCCACAGGAAAGAAGTGGCTACGAGATGTCAAAAGGACCTGGCCTCAGGCATCAAACAGGAAAAATTGTATCACTGTGAGCGATCTCACATGAGACAACCACTGAGGACATGTGGGGACTGGGCAAAAGTGGTAAAGATGGCTGATGGTACCCGGCTATCAAAAGATGTGATATCTGAGGACTTAAAAGTTTGAGGGTGAACAAGCGGTTATATGACCCAGGAACAACAAAGCCCACCTTAAAAGGTGCACACCAGCCTGCATGACCATGAGATGTGGAAAGACCCAGATATCAGGCATCAAAGAACAAAAATCATATTACTGTGTGCCCACCCTCACAACAAGATCATGGAAGACAGAAGGGAGCCAACACAGAGAGGAGAAATCTGATGGCACCCAACTACCAAATGATAAAGCACCTGGGATCGCGAAGGTTTGAGGGTTAGTGGATGGACATCTAGTCCTGAAGCAGCAAAGCCCACATGGAAGAAAAACACTAGCATGTGTGATCACGGGGGGCTGAAGGGGGCAGATATCAAACATCAAAGAACAAGAACCACGTCACTATGAATGGGGGGAGAGCGGAGTGGGGACCCAAGGACTACCTGAGGGTAATTGGACACTCTCACACAGGGGAGTCTTGGGGAGGAGACAGGCTATTGAGGCTCAGTGAGGTGGCAAGGAAGCATACAACTTTCCTCTAGTTCCTGAAGACTTCCTCCCTCCAACTGCCATGGTCCCAGTTCTACACTACTGTGGATGTGAGAAATGGAAATGCGGGGAACCCAGGATGGATGAACCCTGTGGGACGAGTAGTGGGAATGAAACTGCTGGATGGGTGGAGGGAAGGTGGGGTGGAGAGGGGGAGCCAACTTCAAGGATCTACATATAACCTCCTACCGAAAGGGACAGGCACTAGGGGAGAGGGCAAGGGGAGACATTGAACAGTGTAAATTATGACAAAACAATAATTTATGGAGCATTGAGAGATGGTGGGGGAGTGGGGAGCAAGGATAAAGGGGAAAGGATGGGAGACTGAGATCAGATGGAAAGGTGAAGGTTCAGAGAGCAATGACAGCTGCAGGCATGTGAAGAAGCATGGCACAATATATGTATTTATATATTATGAGAAGCGATGTATGAGCCCCCAATAAAATGATTAAACATGAAAAAATTATAATAGTTTATAATTTATCAAGGGTCCATGAGGGAGGGGGTGGAGGAGGGGTGGAAAAAGAAGAAACCAATACCAGGAGCTTAAGTGGAAAAAAAATGTTTTGAGAATGATGATGGCATCAAAGGTAAAAATGTACTTTGCATACACTGGATGTATGGATGGATTGTGCTAAGAGCTGTATGAGTCCCAATATAATGATTTTTTAAAAAAGGACAAAAACATATGTTTGATGTCAATTTAATAGAAGCTACAAAAGTCTGTGACAATAAGTTGATAGTTCATTGCTGGCTTGATATTTATGATACCTTATCATTGTTGTATGTCATAATGCATTTATTATTTAATCAGGAACTATTGTGTCCTTAGGAATTTCAAATATATTGTTGTCACATCAAAACCACCATATTTGGCAATCATTGAGGGCACAATTTAATTTGCAATTTGATTGTAAATATATTTCTCTTGCTAACACTTGTAAAAACATGGCATATCATGTGTAGTACAATATGGGCAAATTTTTAAAAAGACCTCGAACCAACCAAATTCACTTCCATGAAGGTAATTCTATTTTTGGGCCAGGGTAGATCTCTGCCCGTGAATTTCCAAGACTAACTCTTTATAGGAGTGGAAAGCTGCAACTTTTTCCTGTGGAGTAGCCAGTGGTATTAAACCACCAACCATGTGATTAGTGGCTCAACTTGTAATCATTCTGCTAAGAGAGCTCATTAAAGACACCAGAAAAAGAAAGCAAAACAAATAAAGAAAGAAACGATATTGTTATATTATTTAATTAACATGATAGCTATATTATCTGAGGACGGTTTTTCTCTGTGGTACGTAAATTGGTGAGGAAGTCAGGTTTTACCAATAAAGCTACTAAAATGTTTTATAAATCTACTTAATTATTTCATCAATTTTTTTTGGGGGGGGGATATCACTGGCCTCTGTTGGGAGTAGGAGGCCCAGTCTTCCTCCTGAAGAGCTGCTGCTGGATTTGAACCACAACCCAGTGAGCTGCAGTCCCGCACACAACCACGATGCCACCGGGGCTCAGCCTTCATCAACTTTTACACTTCCCCCGTCCCCTGATTTATAGTGGCTATTATTGAATGAGATCACTGTTCAGATCTGTGGAAGAACAGTGGAAGAACAAAAAGTTTTTGACATAAGATAAGCATCAAAAGTATATGAAGAAAATAAAAAATTTAAATAAACCGCAAAAGATACATTAAATTTTGCTTTGTATCTTCACCTTGGCATACTTTTGTGGTTAAAGAAAGTTCTGCAAGATATAACAGTTCCTGTATTGGGGAAAAAGCACTTTGCAATCACTTTATTGGGGGCTTGTACAACTCTTATCACAATTCATACATACATCCCTTGTGTCAAGCACATTTGTACATTTGTTGCCCTCATCATACTCAAACCATTTGTTTTCCACTTGAGCCCTTGGAATCAGCTGATTTCCCTTCCTCCCCCACCTTTCCTGATGAACCCTTGATAATTTATAAATTGTTAATTATTTTTCATGTCTTACACTGTAGATGCATCCCTTCACCCACTTTTCTGTTGTGTGTTCTCTAGGGAGAGGGTTATTTATAGACCCTTGTGATCAGTTCCCCCTTTCTATCCCACTTTTCCCTTCCCCGCCTAGTATCACTACTCTCATTATTGGTTCTCAGGGGTTTATCTGTCCTGGATTCCCTGTGTTTCCAGCTTTGATCTTTACCAGTCTGGCTATATTTGTAAGGAAGAATTGGTATTATGATAATGGAGAGGAGGAAGAATCAAAGAATTAAAGAAAAGTATGTTTCATTAGTGCTATACTGCACCCTGACTGACTCATCTCCTCCCCACTCTGCAAGGGGATGTCCAGTTGCCTACAGATGGGTATTGGGTCTCCACTCCAAACCCCCCCCCCCATTTAAAATGATTTGGTTTTTTGTTCTTTGATGCTTGATACCTGATTTTATCCACCCCTCATTATCACATGGGCTGATGTGCATCATCATGTGAGCTTTGTTGCTTCTGAGCTAGATGGTTGCTTGTTTATCTTCAAACCTTTAAGAACCCAGACACTATACCTTTTGATAGCAGGGCACCATCAGCTTTCTTCATGACATTTCCTTATCGCTTTGACTTGGGCGATCATGTAGGGAAGGTGAATATCATGGAATGTCAGTTTATTAGAACAAAGTGTTCTTGTGTTTAGGGAGTTCTTGAGTAAAGTCCCAATGTCCATCTGCTACCTTAATACTAAATCTATAAACATATGCACATAGATCTATTTCCCCCTCATCAGATATGAATATATTTACATATGCACATACCTATGTTCAGACCTCTATAAATGCCTTTTACCTCCTAGTTCTTTCCTCTATTTCCTTTTACTTTCCTCTTACTTCACTATCATTTTCAGCCTTGATTTGGGTTTCAGTAATTTTTCTTTGTTACATTACCCTTCATTAAACCCTACATGGTCTCTTACATACTCTTTTGCCATCAATGTTGGATCACTTGTTGTTCCCTTGACCCTGGGTTTACTAACACCCACCTCCTTTGCCCCGTCCCCCCCTTTCCCATATCCTCCAGGAACCATTGGTCCCTATGTTTTCTCCTCCAGCTTGTTTATCCTGCCTATGTTAGCTAGATAGACATGCAGAGATATAATATGCACAAAAATAAGAGAGAGCAAAACAAAGAAACAAAACAACACAACATATACCAAGGACCAAAAAGAAATGAAAAGCCTGTAAATAGTTCCAGGTCTGTTTTTTTTACTTTTAGGAGGGTTTTCCAGTCGAGTCTGATGGGCGGTCACACCCTGGCCCAGTTTATTTTTGGCATTCCCTAGGGACATTGTTTTTCTGTTCCCTTTGCCCTTTGCTGTTCTGTGGCATACCCCTACTCTTTAGCCTCAGTGTGGTGGGGTCATATTGGGCACAATTCCCACAATGTGTTTCCAGTGCTGTCCTGTAGGAGTATAAGTCAGTGAAGATGACATGTCTTATAGTGGGGCCTGCCCTATGGTCCTCTGTGAACTTTGGCTGCTCTGAGCTGGAATATACTTCTCAGGGCTTCAGGGGCCAGGATGTGCTCCAGTCTCTCTTCCTCTCCCTTCATTTGCTCCTGTGTGTTCTGGTCAGATCTTCCCCTCTCCCGGAGCTATAGTTTCAGTGCTGTTCTCTGAAGTGAATTCTTCATCTGTTGGGAGAGGGTGCTGTCCCCATAGATGAGATTGGGGCAGGCCCTTCAGATATTTCTATTGGTTCCCTGCTCCATGCCCACATGTTGCATTCATGCCTTATATCACTCCGGTGAAGTCTGGTTCTTATTTCCCTGTGGAGATATAAATAATATTCTCCTCTTGAGTTGGTTAATGCCCTATTCCCCCACTACTCGTGTACTTTTTTCCTTCATGCCCCACCCCCCTTTTTTAGTTGACTACCTTATGTATCCCTAGATTTGTTCTGGTCCTACCATACTACCTGAATCTCACCCTGGGAATGTTTCTATACAGTAGCTTTATCCCTATGCCCCTTTTTGCATTTTTATGATTACCTCATCAGACTCATGTTGTACTTGTCATTTTTTTGCCTGTCTCACTTCACTTTGCATAATTTCCTCCAGTTCTTCCTATGTTGAGCTGTGTTTCCTATGTTCATCACTGCTTTCTAGGGATGCATAGTATTATTTCATTATTTCATAATAACAAGGGCTCAAGTAGAAAAAAAGTGTTTTGAGAGTGATGATGGCACCAAATGTACAAATGTGCTTGACATAGTGGATGTATGGATAGATTATGATAAGAGTTGTACAAGTCACCAATAAATTATTTTAAAAATTTAAAAAAAATTAAAAAGAAACATTTTACATACATTTCTACAGTAAAACATTTGAAGAACTGCCTATTTTTATGAGAACTGTCTCTTCTTCATTCAAGATATTATTATTTTCATTTATGTCCCCCTTTAAGTATTTTTCTCTCTCTTTTACTTTTCTTTTAATTTTCTCATGTAGCAGACCTTCACCTTCTAATTCTATATTTTCACTCCTTAGAAGGTATGCATACATGTTTGAAAGTTAGAGTGTGTTTTAAAAGCGCATCCTCAAGCTTTCAGTTTCAACTTTGCATGAATTTAATTGTTTCTTTCTGTTGTGATTAGCAACTCAAACCTCTTTCTAACTCTATGCTTTGCACATTGCTAGTTAACATATAAGATAATCTTTCTCCACACAAGCTAATGCAGCACAATTTCACTGTTCTTATCTAATAGAGATACATTCTTATTCCAAACTATTATACAGTGCTTGTTCTTTTCTTCAGAGTGAACCACCCATCTTCAAGTGCATCCAATTTTCTTTTAATATAACTGACCAAAGCAGTTCAGCTTTTACCTACCCAAAATGCATTTGCCTTCTTTGCTATTGAAAAGAAAACTCTGAATCATTCAGTGTAAATGAGAAGCAGCTATGTTTGTCAACCTCTTTAATGCACTTATTTCTCTCATCAATGATCTGCTTATTGACCTTTCATATTAATGACTTAGCCCTGCCAGTAATGAACTCTGAGAATCCTGGTGTGTCCCTGGTTGTTGTACCCTTTGTGCATGCATAAAGAAAGCTCTTACCATGTGCTATTTCATTGCCTTGAGTTGAAGAAGGGGTGTGGTTTCTGTAAGCTATTGACAATGGGATAGGCAAAGTGGATTGATTATTTTTCAACCGCTCTAAAAGACACGTTAGTTAGTCTCCATGACATCATCAACTAAAAGAAATTCCCACTGTATGGAGTATCCGAAGAGTAACTTTTGTGCTCTTATCAAACAGAACCATTCCTCACATATCGATATTTCTAGTAGCCAACTCAGCCCTCATCTGTAGTCCGAATGCCCACGCAACACTGACTGAGACCACATCCAACTCCCCTCCTCCTCTCCCATGCCACTTCAGAAAAGTTCAGCTTCCACTTATGTCATGTTTTACAAATAAAGCATGTCTTTGTTCTTGGTGTAATACTGATGGTCCCAAGCATGTATATGTCACACTTTTAAAGGAGTCTTTGCACACAGATTAAGTTAGAATTATGCTACTTCCTACAAATACACTATTATAACTAATAACAGTATTTTACAGTCAAACTACAAAGCAGAGGTTTTCAATCTGTGGGTCACGACCTCTTTGGAGGTCAAAGGACCTTTTTACAGGGATAGCCCGATTCAAAATAGTAGCAAAATTAAAGTTATTATGCAGCAGCAAAACTTTTATGTTCGGGGGAGTCACCGCAACATGAGGAACTGAACTAAAGGGTCACAACATTAGGAAGATGGAGAAGCACTGCGATAAGCCAATATTGTTAGTACTTTCACTAGCATACGTATAAATCTTGTGAAGTTTTTGTAGTAATCTGGAAATAGCATCTTCAGATCTGTGAAATAAGGCACAGCATCATAATATTGAAGAACATTGAAATATTTTGGAAACAGATGAAAATCCTGATCAGCAGCATCTTTTTTAAGTCAGTTCACAGGCACGAAGTGGGTTTCCACTCTCAAGGACCTTATTGGAAAGGTCCCTGTGGATTTCCATGACCGTAACTCTTTATGGGACTGGAAAGCCTAGGGAGCCTCTCATGATTTTGAACTGCTGACCTTGCAGGAGCAGGACAATACATAGCTACAGATCCTCCGGGTTCCACTTTCCTATGTAGTAATGGAACATCTTCTGAACTATGCGATAGTGGGTTACAAGTTGGGAGGCTAATCACAATGCCAGCAGTTCAAATTGCTCCTGTAAAGATTTATGGCCTGTGAAACCACAGTTCAACTCGGTCCAGCAAGATTGCCAAGTGTTGGACTCCACCAGCACCCCATGGCAGTGACCTTTCTCCTTTTCTTTTAAGGAAATAAAAATTCTATTTGCACACATTGTAAATTCAATTAACCAGACTATCACCATGAAAATCTATGGAGGTAATTTTCATGACCATTTCCATGCTCAATGATTGAGATGCCATCTGTAAGGGAAACCCCGGAGAAAAACTCTGCCCTTGGTAGGATTGGAGGTCAGAAGCAGAGTAAGGTCTGCAACAGGATGGATTGACACAGGATTGGCTGCAACAATGGGCTTCTGGTATCAGTTATCGTGCGTCTGGTACAGGATTGGTAGGGATTGATTCTGTTGTGGATACTGTCTCTGCAAGTGGGAGCAAGTATCACTGAGTTTTACAGCAACAGATTACTAGAGTAACTAAGATTCCTCACCATGCTCTTCTTTTGACCTCGTATGACTTCCATTTAGAACAGCAGTTCTCTACCTCTGGGTCGTGACTCACTTTGGGAGTCGAATGACCATTTCACAGGGGTCGCCTGATTCATACCATTAGCAAATGACAGCTATGAAGTAGCAGTGAAAATGATTTTATGGTTGGTGAGGGGTGGGTGGATCACCAAAACACGAGGATCTCTCTGTAAGGATCACAGTAGTAGGGGGGTTGAGAACCACTGCTTTAGATTTTAATGTTGGTTCAGTTTTTAATATTTTCTGCTTTGTTTGTTTTTGATTGAGCTTTTTTTTTGTCATTGTGGGTTTTTGTTTGTTTGTGTGCTGTATGCTTTTCTGTATAGGAAATCCATGAGAGGTGCACCGAGAGAGACAGAGAAAGAGGCAGAGAGAGAGAATTAATAAATGACCTAAGCAGGGCAGGGGAGTTTGAAGAGAAAGGAGGAATTACCAACAGTGGGTACTGTTCCTGGAGTCACTCTGAAAGAGTTGCTAAGGCCAAGGGAGATGTAACAAAAGGACTTTATTGTGTGGACACAGGGTTTAGGGAATTCTTATCCAGTGACTGAGTCCTGTCTGGAAGCATTTTATTAGGAAGGGAGTCAAGCCAGGAGGGATATACAGATGTAGAAAGAAGCAGCTGCATATGGCTATGGTTCAAAAGAAGGATACGGATAGCCAGCAGATAGCAAACAAGTTACAGAAGAAAATGGTGTGTGTGTGTGGGGGGAAGGTTTGAAGGTGCTTGGTGGTGGGGGTGAGGTTTGGGGTGCTTTCTCAGTCCATGGGTTTCTTTCTCTCCTGAGCTGAGCTTTGTCTCTGGGGAGCAGGACTTTGTCTCTGCTTCAGTACAGAAAGATATGTTCTGAAATTAGTTGTGATGATGATTGCACAACTCTTCTTAATATAATTGAACAATGAGATTGTATGATGTGTGAATATGTCAAAAACTATTAAAATAATAAATGGAAAAGATAATGATGATACCTTGCGTGTTCAGTTCAATGTGTTAGAAATGGAATGACTGCTCTTTTAAATTTCTTTACAGTCCCCATTACTGTTCTGAGCACTATAACTTTAGATTTATCCCTTTTGCTAAGATGGGGATTTTTATATGCTTTTCCTTTCAAATAGTATTCCAAAATTGACTGAGTTTGTATTTTGGCTTGTGGCTCTCAGTTGTTTATTCTGTTGCCACAAACAACCTTAGGAGGGAGAAGCCAATCACTTATTGACTTCCACAGCTTATCTATTAGACCTAAACAATGAGAATTAGTGTTATCATATTCTCATTAAAATAACTCCTGAATTAAAGGATTTTTACTAATAGTGCTTTCTAGTCACAATATATTTTTGTGCACATATATTCTTGTTTGTACTATATTCTTGTACTATATTTCTTTCAAAGAAATATATAGGTTTATTTTATTTTTATTATTTGTTTATTTTTACATCATTTTATTTGGGGCTCATACAACTCTTATCACAATCCATACATCCATCATGTCAAGCATATTTATACATTTATTTCCTTCTTCATTTTCAAAACATTTTCTTTTTAATCATTTTATTGGAGTATAGATTTATTTTAGATAGCAATATGCTATATGAATTTTGAACATGCAAAATTTCTTAGCATTATTTCTTTAGATTTATTTATCATTAAACACTGCAGAACTTGACACACTTTGAAAGTATATTTTATGTACATTAAATAATAACCTAGAGATTTTAAATAAAATATATTCCTTTTTCTAAATTCTTATGTATATACTTGATAAATACCTATTACATGCATAGTTGGAGTACAAATTTGGCAATGTTGCTTGGAACAATTAGGGATGTCAGTCCCCTCTTTTCTTAATTCTTGTTACACTAGCAAGATCATATTAAGACAAGCAATAGGAAAAACAGTGGACAGAGTGAGTTCATTTAAGGGTTATGACTAAGAAGAGGTTGTAGTCAGATACCTAGGTGGTCTGAGGGCTCCACTAAATGGAAATTCAAGGTTTTACGAAGCGATTAGAGAAACTTCTTATATTGGCTGGCTTTTTGCTGAGTACCTCCCCTTATAGATGGTTTACCCAACCAAAATTTATGCATAGTGTATATTGTAGTTCTGCCAAAACCATGGCTTGGGTCTTCCTGTCACTCCAAGAGCCATATCAATCATTTGTGGGAATTGTGTGCATATTCTGCCTTCTAAGTTCATGCTACTTTACTGCCTCTTCTTCCCTGTATTGGGAGTTCCTTCCATTTTGAAAGCTATTGATATGTGAAACATCTTCATCTCACTCTTCCATAATTCCCATTTATCTACCCAAACTAGCATTTGTATTTATAAAATAACGTTCTATTAGGATGTTTTTTACATATAGCATATCATTTTTAATTGGTTTCACCATTTGCTTCCTGATTTTCTCATATTTGTTTACAGTCCTTATCCTATGATAGCTATTCTTTAATACAGCCTTACTATTTGGTGAATTTGGGATTATGAAAATAAAAGCCTTGATCACGAAATTGAAGACATCAAGCAAGTGAAGAACAGTACAGTAAAGAGTAAAGATCCCACGTGTTTTTTCTAACAGTAGCATCTCTCCCCAATGTGTTTGCCTTTGATAATCCAAAAATTCTGCATCTGGAAGGTGATAATTTTCAGAACCACATTTCAAAGCAAAGGAAATGAAGGTGCTAATTGTAGAAATCTAATTTCAAGGAGCACAGTTATCGCCATACGTTTAGAACTGGAAACATTCACGCAGAAAGAAATATCACCAGATTTTCACTTAGAGATAAAACATATTGAATAACTTTTTTGTTTTGTAATCCTTTCTTTTTACTGCCTTGTTCTGAGATCCCCCGAGAGAGGTTCCTGAGACAATATTTCTTGTGCTTTCATTTTATTGAAAGGGCAGCAATAAAAGACAAATGGATCAATTCATGGGAGGAGGGAGAACAATATAATAATTCATTACCGAGTTGTCCACAGGTAAGGGATCTGAAGGGAACATGCCATAAACTGCTCAGCAGGACAAGCCTGCAGAAGGAGAAAGAATTTATTCACTTTCCTCTTGATGTGCTTGTTCTGAGCTTTGCCTCCTGGGATTTGGTCCAGGGAGTTACTACTTTCTAAAACTATAAAGATAAAAGTCCTTAATGTAGAACTTGAAACACACACTCTCCTTACAGTAGAGGCCCTGACTATCTCGTGAACTTTTTGTCTCAGTAATCTTTCTTCTCTCCATGCATCCTAGCCTACCACCCTCTTTTCCGTACAATGAATGTGCCATCTCTCTGCCACCAGCCCTTGGAGCAAGTTATTTCTTCTTCCTGCTACTTGCTCTCATTTTCCTACCGCCCTCTCAGCTCCCAGCTCAGATTTACTCACAGACAAACTCAAAATTTTCCAGGCTGCCTCTGCTTCCTAAGTTTTTGTTTGTTTTTCCTTTGTGTTCTGATGACACCATCAACATTTTTCTAACACTGAAGAGTTAAAATGGCACAAATTGCATTTTAGATCTCCGTTCATGTTGCTAAAAAGAAAAAAGAAAAAAAAGACAGAAACTTGATGAACGTGAAAAAGGTAACTTTTATTTGATTGGTTACTCAAGGAGCAAACCTGAACTAGAGTAGCCAGTGATACAATCCTGAAAACTGAGGGGGGCTTCAGACTTTTATCTGTTTACACCAGTAACAAATTGATGGAGTGATAAATATTTAACAGCTGTAACAAGAAGGTTCATGAATATGCATAAGGGAGAGTTATGATTCTTGACAACATGCGGCTTATATGACCCCTTTATTTTTGTGTTTTCTAAGTTGGACTAGTGATACCTTTCCAGTGACTTCTGGCTCCTTGTCCAAAGTTCTCTGGTTCCAAGGTGGCCTGAAAGCTGTGTCTTCTTTTCTACAATACTTCTATAAGCCAAGTCTGGGCATAACCCATATTCACTTGCTGTGTTGGGATACTTTCCTTGGAGGGAAAGGGCTAAAAAAAGATAGGTTATCAGGAATGAAAGTACAGGTTATCCCTGGGAGATATATAGGTTAACCCCCAACACCTTGTGGTACATCACACACCCTAAGAACAGGGTCCTTGGAGGAGCAGTAGAGCTTATGACTTTATATGAGTTTAAGCATTAGATGGCATTAAATTATATTTAATTAGCTGCCTAGATTATACTTTTCTTGTACATCACTCCACACAGCCTAGACTTTGTTATCAAAGGAGGAAAAAAGTGTCAGTAAATGAGAAACCAGAAAGCCCACAATCCTTATCTGACCGACTAGAACAACTATATCCTTCAACCTGCTTCTATACCCACAGCACTTAAACAGCTTTCTGCATGGAATGTATAAAAATATTTTCTAAAATTGGATCAGGGATTGATTTAATCAGTTCTGCATGCCCCAGTCTAAGAAAGATAAAGGACAAATCACCTTTAGTTCACACTGTAATGGACATCTGACACATCAAGTAAGCTTAGAGAATTTGCCAAGCTATCACTTAAATTGAAACTCTAAAAGAATTATGTGACAGATTGGAAAACCTTGTCTCTGTCATATAACATTTTAAAGAAATTAGAGGTGTATTAGAGCTCAGATTCTGAGCGTGCCATGTGCAAAAGGCGATGGAGGATACTGAAAATGCAAACGCTTTGCAGAGTCCCCACGTGGATTGAGCATCAATCGAGTCCCAGATCATTAACTGGAATGAGAACAATCTTTCCCTCAGGCAGTCCATTAGAAAGAGGGTTATTTTCACCCCTCTCCAGCCAGGATGCGGAGGAGCAGTCTACCTTAGGGAATAACTCGGGGGTGCCTTTGAAGGAGATCACTATCCTGGGGGTGGTGTTGGAGGTCAACTAGCCATGAATACTTCCTAGATGGCTCTGGTTGGGAGGTTCTGAAACAACCTTGGAAACTCTTCTGTGTAACATAATGTATACATCCCCATCATGGTTCTGTCACACTCCCATGGTCCCACCTACTACTGGGAGGTAGGTATCTGCCACCAATGATGAATTTGTGACCATTTACCCTGTGCTGTATGTATTATTATTTATAGTCAGCTGTGAGGCTATGAAACTTTAGATGCCATTATGACAGTGCTGAAGGTATTTCTCACCTGGAAGAGGTGTCACTGGCTTTGTCTTGTCTTTGTCCTGTTTTAAGAGTAAATATTTTTTTCTCCTTAAATTAGACATATTGCTACTGCCTCTGTTGTACGATAAAATAGAAGATATGAATTAGGTCTAATAGAAGATATATTTCTGTTTTCTATATAAGTGCAATATGACATTTGTAAGCAAATTAAAGGCAATTTACTATACAAATTGAATCCTGGGGTTTAATTTCATGTAATTTTCCAAATGAAAGCTATACAATTGAATTTATACACTATAACTATAACTGTCAAGTTTTAGGTATCAATAAAACATATTAATGCCGTATTGTTCTTTGATAAATATATGACAAAATTCATTCTGAGATAAATAAGTAACAGCTGTGTGCATACTTGGCCCATGGTTTTAGTACTAATTAAGGAAAATGTAGTTGAACTGGAGCAGATAGCATACAAAATTAAAAGTTGTGAATTTTCATTCAAGAATTATGAAATGTAAACTTATAATGTCCAATATCAAACAATCACAAACACACACACAAAGAGTACCCCAAAAATGGATATTTTGGGGGGGGCACCACTGCCCTCTGGGGGTCCTGGGAACTACCCAGCACTGCTCATGAGAGCCGCTGCTGGATTTGAACCACAAAGCCCGCGGCCCACCATCTCACACTCAACCACTTACGCGACCAGGGCTCAGCCCTAAAATGGATATTTTTATAAAGCTATGTCTTTAAATTGTTCTACAGACAGCCTTATCATTTTCAAAGCACTCCCCATTACACTTAATACATTATCAAATCTACTATCTAATTCTTAGAAACATTTTTCAAACTCGTCTGTTTGGATGGCTGGCAATACCTCCCTTGTTTATGTCTTATGTTACCAAATCGCTGTCTTTTCATGTCCTCTTTATTTGTGAAAACAAAGAGAAGTCACCTGAAGTGAGGTCAGTGAGTAACGTGTGAGGAGCACGATGGGCATGTTGATTCTCCCCTCCCCCCAAAAAAATGATGCACTGAGATGGCTGTATGAGCAGGTACGCTGTCTTGGTGATGAAATTAGTACCCCTCCTGTCTGCCACTCATCAGGCCTTTTGTTGTTGTTTTACACAGTGTTTTGCTAGCTAATTTTTCAGAACCTCTAAATAGAAAGTTCTGTTAACAGGCTGATCTGCTGGAAAGAACTCCAAATGCATTACAAGTCCACATTTTCCTCCATTCAGGAATTTGATGGATATCCAGAACAGGGTTTACCATCAATCGATAGTTCACCAGTTTTTGAAATGAGAGAACTGTTTTTACTGTTGAGATTTTCTCATAGTGTTGTCCTTGCAAGTTGTGTTCAACATCGCACAGTTTCTGCAGCACTTTTCCCAAGCAGGAAACAAAATTTCACAGCCGCATGTTGTACTCTTAAAATGCCCATCACAAAAAAATGAGATTTGCACAAAAATGCTTTTACCAAAAAAGTCAATGTGACAAGAGAGAACCTTCCCAAGCCTTCCCAGAGGACTGCACCCTGCATGCACTAGTTCAGAGCAAGCTTCTCAAGCCTTACCTAGCAAGGAAAAAGGATACTACAAAAATTTTGTCCTGCATGTTTTCTTTTTCCATATTGGTGTGTGTGTGTGTGTGTGTGTGTGTGTGTTTACTGAAGAGGATACTAATGAAAATGATATACTGTGGACTTCAGTATGGATTACAAGTCAATGAAAAGAAAACCAGAATCATCAAAACTGGAGCAGTTGGTAACTTAGTAATAAATGGAGAAAAGAATGAGGTCCTCAAGTATTTCAGCTTGCTTGGGTATTTAATCAATGCCCAGGTATCAAAGGATGTATTACATTGAACAAATTTGTTTCTCAAAACAAGAGTTGCAGGATTTCATTGACAGACCTGCCAGAGGTTGAGACCTGATTCAGAAGAGGATGGGAAACAAAAGATGGACCTTGGCTTAAAGCAGAGGATACCAGAAATATTTTTACTGTGTGCTATTGATTATGCCATGGCAAATTACTGTATTGATTATAATAAAGTACGGATAACTTAACAAGAAAGCGAATTCTAAAATACTTCACTGTGTCCATGTGAAACTTGTACATGAATCAAGAGGTTGTTGTGCAAAGAGAACAATATAATACTGCATGACTTGTAATCAAGAAAGTTATGTGAAAAGGTTGTATCATATCAGCATAACTATTTAAATCTGTGTGCTTAGAACATAATCAAAGAAGTTGGCTTATATGAAGGAAAATGTGGAATTCTGATTGGAAAAGTCTTTTTTTGTTGTTTTTGTTGGGCATCACTGCCTTGTGGTGGTCGTGGGAGCTACCCAGTGCTGTTCCTGAGAGCAGCAGCTGGATTTGAACCGCCAAGCCCACGGGCCGCAGTCCCGCACTCAACCACTTACACCACCAGGGCTCAGCCCTCGGAACAGTCTTATTAATAATGTTTGATATAGAGATTACACAACCTTGGTTCCTGAGAGTGTGGAGGACTTGTTGATAAAGATCAAAGATTGTGGCCTTCAATATGGATTACAATTCAATATAAAGAAGACCAAAATCCTCACAACTAAATTGATAAACAACTTGAGAAATGGGGAAAAAGGTGGAAGTAGTTAAGGATTTTGTTTTGTTTGGTAAGGTAGATGGGCAGGAAAAGAGAGGAAAGTCTTCAAGATGGGTTGACACAATGGTTGCCACCATGGGCTTGGGCATGGAAATAACTGTCAGGATACAGCAGGACTTGGCACAGTTTCTTTCAGTGTGCAGACGGTCACTATTAGTTAGAACTGATTTGATGACACCTAGCAACAGTAACTTACACATATGAAACTTGGAAAATGGGTAAAGAAGATTGAAGAAGAATGGTTGCATTTGAATTATGCTCTTGGGAAAGAACATTGAAAAGCACCGTGGACTTGCAAAAGAACAAACAAATCTATCTTAAGAGAAAAACAGCCAGAATGCTGCTGAAAGCAAGGATCCTGAAACTGTCTCACTTTGGGCATGTTGTCAGGAGAGACCCGTCCTTGAAGAAAGACCTTTTAGTTCAGGGGTCCTCAAATTTTTCAAACAGGGGGCCAGTTCACTGTCCCTCAGAACACTGGAGGGCCAGACTACAGTTTAAAAAAACCCCAACAATTAACTATGAACAAATTCACCACGGGCTCGAGGTGAGCCAGCTGCTAAATAGAAAAGGCCATGGTGGCAAAACCACCCAGCGGGCCAGATAAATGTCCTCGGCAGGCCTCATGTAGGCCATGGGCTGTGGTTTGAGGCCCTCTATGGAGGACAGCAAAAAGTAGGGAGATCCTTGGCAAGCTGGATGGACACAGTGACTCACACAAAGAACAATTCTTACCATGATAGACCGATCACTATTTCATTCTGTGATAATATGAGTCGCTATGGCTTGGACCTAATTTGATGATACCTAACAACAAAAATATGTATATGTCTATGAATATGGAAGATAGTACACAGTCTGTTTTAAAACACAAATCAAGTATTAACATATTCAAATAGTTGTCCTTACATTGCGAAGATACAATAACATGCTCAGCATACCTCAAGCTGAAAATAAATGAAGAAAAAAAATCAAGCTTTGAATTTCATTTTGAAGGATTCTTTTGGACAAATGGTGAACCAAGCATCAAAAAAGGATGAAAGAATACATAAAGTGTACCACAAAGAACAGGCCAACATTCAACAATTTCGAGAGCCAGCATATGATTAAAATCTGATGGTAATGGAGGAAAATATCTAGGCTGCATTGAATACAGAAGAGAATTGAGATATTGGTACTTGTATTGACAAGGAATATTGAAAGAACTTTACTGCCAGAACAAACCACCAACCTAGGAAGACAGAGAGCTAAATTGTTCATTAACTTTGGGGAGACTTTAGCATACTTTGGACATATTGACAGAACAGATTAGGTCTTGAAAAAAGACATCATGTTTGATTAAGTTAAGGGTGAGCAAAATGAGATTAATAAAGTGGCTGCGAATATGAGGATAAGCATAAAAATAATTATAAGGATGGCACAGGACAGGATAGTGGGTTCTTGTACTGTACACAGTGGACTTCTAAGTAAGAACTGACAACAATAGCACCTACCAACAGTATATCCCATTCATGTGTACAAAATTCTCTGCTACTGGACATTATTCATAAGACTATGAGGAGTTCTTCAGAAGGTTTGTGGAAACAATGAATTAAAATAAGTTGAAATTTTTCCACAAATATTTTGAATCCTACATATATATATAAACATTCTTTACATCCCCAAACACTGTTTGATTATTGTTTGAAATAGGTATATTTATTATAATAGAAACAGATCCTTGATGTTGTCAGTGAGATCCTCTTTATTTCATCTTAAATGAAATGCAAATCATTTGAATAACATGCTTGGACAAAATTCCTCTATAATTATCTTAAAATATCATTATTTTATAAAGATCTATCAATTAAAATAGAAAAAGGCAGCATAAAACTAAGCACATGTGTTATAGTTAATGATCAGTTAAATGTATGATCTTCAGATATTTAATTTCAGTCTCTTTAGTTATATTCAGTAACATACATCTAAATTTAGTTTAGTTCAATGTGTGGTATTCACTCCAATACATTTTGAAATAGAAATCATTAAAATGACTGAAATCAAGTGAAACTATTTTGACAGGTCCTGATGAAGTTTTTGTCAGTTTACTTTCAGTGCATTTAAAGTTAGAATCGCAGAGGAAACTGAAAATCTAAGTGAAATTTTATCATCATCACTTGTATGGCTGTAAAAATAGAGCAACTGATTTAATGTAACTCATGCTTAAATGGGTCCATTTACAGATATCCTATTTGTATTCATCCAGGATGAGTTTGTTTAAAAGTTTCTTTAAAATTAGACTAGTGCATGGTCATACGATTATTTAAATTATCTACAGTAAAAATTATTATTTAAAAATATGCCATTTGAATGAAATTTAGTCACTACAAATAGAAATCTGTTGGGGGCAGAAAGACTGGTTAGTTTTTTTTTTTTCCCCTTCAAAATAAAACTGTTGCTTTCATATTAAAAATACTTTAAAAAGAGAGAAAATAGAGATATTTCCTAGCTTCAGAAGAATATTAGCAGATATAAGAAGTGTTTCTTCTCAGGTCCCTCAACTAAAAAAAAATAAAATTGAATAAAAAGGAATTAATTCATGCTTAACCCTTTTATCTTTAAATATATGCATATATATATATTGCTTTGTGTAAGTTAAGAAATACAGCTCTTTTTGAGTAACTAACACTACTGAATATTGAAGAAGAATGTTGAAAATGTTATGGACTACCAAAAAATAATAAACAAGTGTTCCTTGAGAGAAATACAAACAGAACGTTCCTTTGAGGAAAGGATGGCAAGACATGCCTCACATATTGTCAGGAGATACTAGTTCCTAAAGAAGAACCATTGTGCTTTGCAGCATGATGTAAAGAAGGAGCAAAAAGGGGGAAGGTCCTCAACAAAATAATTGACACAGTGGTTGCAAAAATAGGCTCAAACATAAGGAAAATTGTGAGAATGATAAAGGACCCGGTGCTGCTTATTTGATTGTAAACATGGACAGAACCTATTCAGTATCACCTAACAACAATACATCTTCTGAAAATAATTTCAGTGGAACCTACACATGAAAAGAATCTATATTTCATAGACTATTTAAGGTATTCAAGGAATATAAAGAGATCCTCCAAGGAATAATTTCAGAAGAAAAGAGCTACATGTACTAACAATCGGAGTGACTGTTCCGAGGGACAGGGGAGAAGGGGACACCAGGAAAGGTAGGGGATGTCAACAAATCCAGGGACAAGGGAACAACAAGTGATCTAAAATCGATGCTGAGGAGGTCATAGGTTGCCTAGAGAGGCTTGATCTAGGGCAATGTGACCAAGAGGAATTACTGAAATCTGAATTAAGACTGAACATAATTGTGGAACCAGAGGAAAATGAACGGAAGTAGAGAAAAGAACTAGGAGGCAAAGGACATATATAGAGGTCTAAATACAGATATGCACATATGTGAAGATATTTATATGTAAGGATAGGGAACTAGATTTATATGCATATACTTATATGTTAAGTATTAAGGCAACAGAGAGATATTGGGTCTCTACTTAAGTACTCCCCCAATGCATGAATACATTTTATTTTTTTAATAGACTGGCATTCTGTGATGTTCATATTCCCAACATAATCACTGAAGAAAAAATAGGTGAAGAAAGCTGATGGTGCCTGGCTCTCAAAATATGTAGCATCTAGAGTCCTAAAGGCCTGAAGATAGATAAGCAGTCATCTTGATGCAATTAGACCCAGGTGGAAGAAGCACAACAGTCTGTGTGATCATGAGGTATCCTTTGGCTCAGGTATCAGGCATCAAAAATCCAGAACACAAAAATCATATCCATATGAATCTGAGGAGGAATGAGTGGAGACTCAAGGCCCGTCTACAGACAATTGAATATCTCCTTTCAGAGATGTTACGAGGAAGGAATAAGCAAGTCAGTGTGTAGTATAGCACTGATGAAACATACCACTTTCTCCTAGTTCTTTAATGCCTCCCCCCCCGACTACTATCATGACCCCAATTTTACCATCTGGCTAGACCATGTACCCTGCTACAGAAAAGAGCTCACAACACAGGGAATCCAGAAATTGTGGGACCAATCATGAGAGTAGTGATACCTGGAGTGTAGGAGGAAGGGGGCGGGGAAGAAAGTGGGCATTGATAACAATGATCGACATATAACTGCTGCCCCCATCCCACCCAGGGGAATGAACCACAAAACAGTGGATGAAGGGAGACATTGAACAGTGTAAGATATGACAAAATAATAATAATTTATAATTTATCAAGGGTTCATGAGAGAGGGAGGGTCAAGGTGGGAGGGTAAATGAAGAGCTGATGCCAAGGGCTGGAGTAGAAAGAAATGTTTTGAAAATGGTGGTAGTAACATATGTACAAATGTGTTTAACACAATGGATGGATGTATCGATTGTGATAAGAATTGTAAGAGCCCCCAACAAAATGATTTTTAAAAGAAAAAGTCTAATAAAATATTATGGCTAATGGTATGCCATGCATTAAACTCTGGAAAAAATGGGCAACTTACCTGAAAAGCACCACTTAGAAATACATGGGTATGAAAGTAGGGGATACAAAACTATGTGATTAATGAAACTAAAAACAAAAGTTTAAATCTTCTATAAAGACAATACCAAGATCAGATTCTTCCTGTTGATTCCTAGCACCTAGTTTACCTAAGTCTATCCCTAAATCAATTTGCAGGATTCCAGATAGATTCAGCCTGGTGAGCTCCCTCTGAACATAGCTGAGAGATGGGAATAGCCTTGTTATCAGACACTGAGTGATGTAGAGATGGAGGTAGTTGTGATAGCCAGGTTAAAATGAAATGTATGAATTGAACCCTCTTTGAGCACATTTAAATGTTCTATCAGTGTAAAAAAAGTGATGGGAAAATACACATGGATTAAGCCTTAGGTAGTTCACTTCTGAACATAGATATGAATGTGAACAGTCTTGCTATCATACAAAGTGCATTGGAAAGAGGATTGCGGCAGGTCAGTTACAGTACATATTTGTGTATAAGCCAAGGTTGTCCACACTTTTGAAAAGTCATTTTATTGGGGGCTCATACATGGCCTGTCACAATACATACATGCAAATACTGTGCCAAGCACCTTCGCATGCCTGCTATCCTCATTATTTTCCAAATATCTGCCATTCCATCTGAGCCCTTGATATCAGCTTTCATCCTTTCCCCTCCCTCGGGGATCTCCCTCCCCTACCAACATTCAATACTTTGTAAATTATCATTATTTTGTCATATCTTACAACGTCTGACATCTCCCCTCCCTCATACTTCTGATGTCCATCGTCCAGATAGGAGGCTATTGGTAGATGCCTGTAATTGGTTCCCTCTCTCTACCCCAACTTGTGGTAAAGTTAGGTGTCTCGACTGATATTCGTGTTGGCTTATACTTGAGTATCTACAGTAAGCTAAAATCTAGCATCTTACTCTTTGTTCTTCCTTTTTAATCCAATTTAAAATTTTCCTGTTTTTAATATTTTCAGATTTCTTTTCTTTTTTTTCAGATTTCTTTTCAACTGTGGATTTTCACTATTTTATTTGCTAGTTTTTTCTTGCTTCCTTTATTTTGTTTTTGTGTGCTTTTCAGTATATGAAATTCAGAAGGGGTAAGATGTGGAAACAGAAACTTGATTGATGTTTTATTGGGGGTATGGCAGGGGATATGGGGGAAAGAGGGGAGCTAATAACATGGAGTACAGAAAAGTAGAAGTCATTCAAAATGTATTGAATAAAAAGTTGAAATTCAGTACCTTCCTTACAGGCATTAAGTGATCAGAAAAATTATTTATATATAAACATTTAAATATATACCTAAATTTTAATATCAACTAGAATTGTACAATTGCTACCACAATCAGTTCCCATGCAATCTTTTTATTCCTGGACTCCTTAATATTTCTCTTTTGTACACCTCCCAGTGTCACCCTTTATCCTCCCACCCCTGAAAATAGCCCTGTTCTACTTGGTGTGTCATCAGTCCTGAGTTTCCTATAACAAAACACAGAAAAGTATGTATCCCAATGTCCAGCAGGTGACCTCCAGTGACATAACACCTCTGCGACACCCTGAAATATAAATAAGCAAAATACAGAAAATGTAAGCTTCATCCATGTTGACTTGGTTGACAGCTCATTTGGATGACTGCTTGTTTGGAGAGATCCTTTAAGATCCGAGACCGTCAAAGTTTGCTCTAGCAGTCATATCGCTTGTGTATCCTTCCAGGGTGAGCCAGTCCGTGATGTACGAACGAATTGTTCTTAAATTGGAACTAGGAATTAGTGCAAGCCACAACTCATTCCTAAATCGATGTTTCGATGTTGTGCTTTAATTGATTAATTAGGAGTTAATGCATATATTATATCATTGCATAGTTCACTCATGTCAAGCAGAATTACACAATTTCTCTCTACCATTCAGTCCATTCTGATTCATAGCAACCCTATCATTGCCATCATTTTGATTTCGGGTCCTCCAGACCCTCTGAGGAGAATTGTTCTTGTGGGATACTGAGAATGTGACATTTTAATGGAGCTGAAAGCTCATTTTTTGTTCTGCGACGCAGGGGTGTCTTTAATCAGCCAACCTTACATGAGCTGCCCAATGTAGAACCACGACAGAGTAAACCAGAGCCTCATATTTCTGAAATTGTACATTTTTGTGGGAAAAGGCAGCATCATTTTTTATCCTAAGTTTAATAAGTTAGAGATAATATGAGGGGATAAACCCCCCAAACAGATTTTTTTCACAACTATGTATTTAAATTTTTACAGAACAGCCTTATCACCTTCAAAATACTCTCCACTAAACTCTATATATTGATTAAATCTGTGAATTCATTCTTGGAAACAATTTTCAAACATCTATTTGGATTCCTGACAGCAACACTCTCCTTTTTTCTTCCCCTCTTCTAAGTTTTCCTCATAGTTATGTTCCTCTTCATGTGTGGAAACAAAAAGAAGTTACACAAATTGAGGTCACCTGACTAAAGTGCATGGGCAAGGGAGGCGTGATGGTGCCCTGAGATGGCTGCGTGAACAAATGCACTGCCATGGTGGCAAAACCAGTCCCCCATCTGCCACAAATCAGCCTCTTTTGCCACACACTCTTACATTCTCTTCACAGAGTCTCTAAATAGAGAGTTTGATTAACATTCTGACCTAGTACATGAACTCCAAATGTACAAATCAATATTCTTATTTGGGAAGCTGACAGACTTTTTTGTAATTTGTGTTCAATTTCAAAAGTTTCAGTGGCATTTTTCACAAGCAGGAAATAAAATTACACACCACATGCTATTCTTTTAAATGGGACATCACAAAAATTAAGGTTTCAGTGAAACTTCTTTTACAAACAAAAATTCACTATGAGAGAACTTTCCCAGGTAGCACTAACTCAGAGTGAGTTGCTTGGTGCTAACCAACAGGAAAAATGTATATTACAAAATGTCTGTTCCACCCAATGCAATTCCGTGTTTTCTCGGGGGGGGGGGGGTACAACCTTATGTATTTTAAATACAGTTTAAAAATTTTAAATTTGGATTGGGTCAATTAGCTATAAAATTTTTACTGAAGTAAAACAAAAGCAGCATTATAAAGTGTGAATTGTACATAGGAGTTTACATATGCATTGAATAATAAATACAGCAGAAATATAGAGGGAATAAACAAATTAACTCTGGCGGTAACAAGGTTTAATAAGCAGAAAATGTAAAAGGATATACAAGCAATAAAATGGAGAAACTTTTTTTTTCAAATTAGCAATATCTGAGACTATGAGCCTGTAGAAAATCAATTGATTTTCTATACCCCACCAAGACATTGTTAGAAAATAAATTTTATGATTTGAAAATAAATTCTAAGAATTAATCTAATAAAAGAAATACACAAGCCACTAAAAAAGTGTATGATCTTGCTGAAAAAATTGCTTAAGAAGACTGAGAAATAGAAAAATGCTTTACCTTCATGCAATAGAAAATAATGATTTGGAAATCACTTACCCTAAATTTGTCACATACTGCCATCAAGTTCACAGCACCCCCTAATGGACATTGTAGAGAGAACTACCCCCCCTTCCCCTGTGAGTATTTTAAACTGTAATTTTTATGGGAGTAGAAATCTCCATCTTTCTCTCTGGGAGTGGCTTGTGATTTTGAATGGTTGACTTTGTAGATAAAAGTTCAACTCAGACCAACTACACCCAACAAGTCTCCTTATTAAACACTTAGAAGAGTATATGTGTGTATAAATTCACAAACTTGATTCCAAAGCATATGTAAATGAAAAAAAAACTAAACTTAGAAAAGCCTATAATGAGAAGGAAAATAAATTAACACACATTAACCACTAAATATTAGCACATTGTATTAGTCCGGTGAAATGAGCAAAACAAATTCATAAGCATGCATATGGATCTAAGGGAAAAGTTTATACATAAGAGGAATGGAACATTGAGAAAGCATCCCCACCCAGTCCAGTCCAAGGTCATAAGTCCGATATTCGCCCATATGTCTGGTCCCAGTCTATAAAATCACCTTCCAACCCACAAAGCATGTGCAATGATACCAGGACAATCACAGCTCAGTGGGTGCAGAAACTTGTGTGTCCAGTGACAGTAGAAGCATCCCAGTGCTGGCAGGGGATCTTCCCCTGGCTTCTCATTTACAGGGCTCAGGTTCCAAGAGCAGTATCCATTGGCAGTAGAAACATGGCAGCGCTGGTAGGAGACTCCATTTGGCCTCCCAAGGATCTTAACACTGGTAGGAGTCTTCACATGGCTTCTCTGGCCCCAGAGGTCTGGTTTCATCTGGGTAAGCCCATGTGGCTTCTCCCCCAGATCCTCCAGTCCCCAGGGTTCAGGGACTATAGCATGCTGCTGTGCTGTCTTGTCTGTAGACCATCTCCAGAAGACTGAGTCAAGTCTCTCATCTCCAATTGAGAAATACCATGAAACTTCCCAGAATTCTCAGAAGAAAGCCATGCCCACTCAGAGGCCTTATTGGGTATGTCCAGAGAGACAGACTAGACTGCACTCCCAGTATTGAATTTGACACAGCTCAGTGACTGCCTCACATGTATTTCAGCAATCATTAACATGCAAATATTGAAGCATGAGTTGATGAAACAGAAGAGAGAACCAGTAATCAATACACATTCTGAGAAATTAATAAATGAGGAAGATAGCACTTGAATGGCATGGGGAGAGGACTGGAATTATAGTAAATGATGACAAATTTCCAGCCTCTTATTAATATCATCACAAAAAAATAACAATTACCTAATGATACATTTTCAAATTACGTTGTGTACTATTTAATGTTTACATACCCTGTTTTCTTCTACTTTCTTTGCATTTACTCCCTTTTGCATTTTATGTTTACCTTCATATCTAGAAATAAGAAATATGTAAACATAAACTTTTGATAATTAGCATTATATTTGAATGTTCTAAAATATTCATTTATAATTAGAAATGATCATATTGGATACCATACCATAACTCAAATTTATGTTGTCCAGAAGAACACATGTAAAATTTAAAGACAGTATAAAATATGGAAACATGTGTACACATAGCAATAACATACATTAGTATAAGATAAAATAGATTATACAACAAGAAATATTTCCATGTCAACAAAGTATAGGCAATAATGATAAGTGCATGAAATTTTAAAAATCCAAAATATATGTCTCTAATAATAAGATTCCAAATAAACGAAGCAAAAAGATTAAAGAAAGAGCAAAAAACTGGGTCAATTCACAATGGTAGTTTTCATTAATTCTCTGCATTTAATGGTAGAAAACTATTTTAGAGAACTATCATCTTATCATGAAAGACATTCAAGTCAGTTTTAATTCAAATGTGTCTTGAGTGATAGAATTAACCCAGAGTTCCTCACCAAAGGCTAAAGTGAAGATTGGGCAATTGTGATTGCATCCTGCCAATTGCATACTATCAATATGGAAATTAAAGGAGAACTCTATCTGATTTTCTGGGGTAGATTCTGTTGCATGTGATTTGTTCAGCTAGTTGGTTATGAGATTGGAGGCATCATGATTGAAGTTATTATGGAAGATTGGCCTAATTTTTACTCTTGAAGTTCTGTTGATAGAAGCCTTAATTAAATGCTACATGAGATAAATGAAAATCATTTGGTCCCAATCCCTGTCACTGATTAATCAGCGTGGCTGCCATGAAGGCATACTTGAGAAGCCAAGGCAGGGGAGACATGAAGAACAGTTAGGGTTGAAAGATAATTCTTCATTGGCCTCTTACATTTCTGCATGTCTTGTGAGTAGACAAATTGCTGGTCTGTGCTTGGAACAGTCTTGTCATGATATTTGTATGGCTCCTTCCATAGCATAATGCAGATTTACTTACCTTTTATTATTTGATAGAAAGACAGTGTCCCTCTCTGGGGATGTATATAAGGCATATTTCCTTGTGCCCCTTTATATACACATATTTTGAATATTCAGAATCTTACTGTGCCACTGTATATCACCCATATGGAATGAGGGTGTTAAGAAATGTATGGATATAAAGATAATTCTTCTATACTAGGAACAATAAAGTCTTTTCTCTCTGTTCTATGATTTATGTATCGATTGCCAACAATCACGAAAACTATTCCCGGTTCTTAATATTAACTTCATAAATTCAACCTCAATTTATAGGAAAAATCCATTATAACTTCATATTAGAACATTTTTCTATCAGTAGCTTATGGATATTGGTGACAAAATACATGCAGAGGTAAGAGAATAAATTTTATACTTAAAAGTTTGGTGGTAAAACTTGAAATTTGGGTCCCTTGCACAGTATTTTAAATTTAAGTTTGAACCATCTTTTCATGTGCTGAAAAGTTCATTGTATTTTTTCTCCAGTGTGATATCTGTATTTTTAATATAAATATACTTCATTTTTTAACCAGCTACACTATTGTCTTGTTTCCTGAACCATCTGCCACCATCTAATCTTCATGTGACTGTGATGGATGTGGATGGACATAAACCAAGAATAAGTCTTTTTGATATGTATTATATGTAAGGAACCTGAGACTAATGCTTTCTTAGAGCCAACAGCCTCACTTTTCCTTCATGACCCTGCAGATAAGCCTTTGGGTTAGCAGCCCAGTGCCTAATTCATAGGATCACCAGAACTGGGGAGAAAAGACACAACTCATAAATTCCCCAATGGATGGTTCGGCTTCCCTTTCAAATGCTTGTTATGAGGTGGTTGTGAAATTTTTCATTCTCCTCCCAGATGTTTTCATTCTCAAGTCTCTCACTGCCATCTAGTTAATTCTTGCTCATAGTGATAATTCCAGACAGAGTAGAAGGACCTCGGTGAGTGTGTGAGGCAGTAAATATCCACTGGAATAGAAAGTCGTATCTTACACTCTGGGCGCAGCTGGTGACTTCCAACTGCTGATCTCCGTTAGCAGCCCAACGCCAAATCCTCGAAGTCATCAGGGCTTATCACAATTAAATAATTTTATTCAGAAAACCAGATATCTATGCAGTAGCATTCCCTCTTTCATTGCTTACAAATCTTCACTGAAAAGTCACTGACACGATCACACTTCCAGGGATTCACAAAATAATGTCTTCCCGAAGACTCCACCATCTTCTTTATCAACCTATTTTGAAACCTTTGAGTGGTTGAAAGCTTCGCGATAGGACAAAATACAGACTTTACTCTTTTTGTGTGGATGATTTTTATTTCATATAGGCCACAAATTGGAATTTAACTGCAGTAAATTTAAGAATATACTTTTAGATGTGAGATGTTTAGAATTTTATGATTTATGGATTTTTTTTCATTTTGTCTATAAATGCAATGTTGGGGCACTTTTTACTATGATATGATCATAGAGATAATTCCAGACAGAGTAGAAGGACCCCGGTGAGTGTGTGAGGCAGTAAATGTTACTGCCTTTGACTCTATTATGGCTCTTGGATTTATCATTGGGTTTCTAAGTGTAAGGTAAATGGTTCATATTGATCAGTCACACCACAGGATAGAGATAGGGATCTTTTTTCCTGTGAAGATTTGTAGTCTCTCAAACTCTAAGGAGCAATTCTGCTCTGACTTTTATGGCTACTATGAGTTGAATTAGAAGATATAACTTCCTTGACACTCACAGGTCTCCTAGAAAAAGGAAAAGATTAAGGTATTTGGAAGATTTGATTCCATGCTCCTCCAATGTACTATATACACTAACTGTAGAAGTGATCTTATAATTATAATGATATTTTGATTCAAATGCTATGAGATTCTGAAGATTATTGACATATTCAAGCTCAATCATTATATGAATTTAAGAAAAACACCGAGGGACTATTCAATAAAATTATAGAATGTGTTGCAAAATCTAGAATTTAATTGTGTAGAAATATACTTAATGATTTACATGATCACATTTTAAAAGAAAGGTTGAGCTAAATCTGCCTATTTATAACCAAATTAAATATTTTTATCAAATAATTTATAACATTATTTTGTCAGGTATAATGATTATTCATATAATCTTTGTTTCTAATCATTTAAGATACACTTGATCTTAACCAGAAGGACAAGAAGCATTGTGTGTTTTTTAAGATAAAATCACATACAGAATAATGAGTGTTGATCTTATGAGCAAATCTGTAGTCCTTCTACTATGTTTAGCATGTGTAAGTTTAGAATTCATTTTAACAGAAAATAATTTAATGATTACTTTAAATATACATCTTGAATCCACATCTATTGAGAAAATAATACTATTAAAATGCTATTCCATCTGTACAGTATTGGTGCATACAAACAAAAAATATCTGCCCTCAGAACTCTTATAGTTCAGTTATTGATGTGTTCTTTGAGACACAGAAATATGTGTTAATTGACAGCTGACATCTGACATCACAAAAAGATGTGAAGGTTAAAACAGAGAAATAAAAACAGATTGATTCTATGGTAACATACACCTTGATAAATACCAAATCTTGAAGTCTAAAATTGGCATAGCATATTCCAGCAGGACACAATATTACCTGTAATCTTTATGCAACCCATTTAACATATACATTTTAATTTTTAAAGAATACAGGAATAGAAGAAAAAGAGAACCACCATCAAATAAAGTTGACTTCAAGGAGTCATGATTTTGGTGAGCCAGTGAAGACAAATTTACTATTGATGTAATTGAAGGCAACAAGCACACTATGGGTACAAGAAGTAAGCATAAGGTGAGCAGACAGGAATTAGGCACCAGCTTGAAGGTGACGCACTAGAAAGTAATTTTAGTCTGTTGGTGTTTTGTACTCCGGAGATTCCTTTTCACCAACTGTTCTACCTCAGGAAAGCTGCATGTAAACTAGAATATAGAACAAATATAAATGTATGCCTTTCATTTTTATCCTGTACTTATAATAATATAGTATACCTACAGAAATGTAGGCTCATATATTCTTGCCTAAATTTAATGACAATGGTGAATGTTACATAAAATATTGTGCCATACTCAATTAAATAGTAATACATGTTTTCTAAAGCTACTTTTCTATATTTGTTGGGAAGTACAAGTATGCCCTGGAACTGAAAGTGCTACCTCCCCAGGGCCATCTGGCTAATCAGATGTCATCATTCTTTTCCTTTACTGGTGAAGCCTTTTTTTTTTTTTTTAGGTAGAAAGGAAATATTGCAAGAAAACTTTTAGAGATAAGAATACTAAACCTTATCAGAGTTTTCTTCTTAGCAGTAATTTTACCTTTGTGTTTCCCTTTTACACTTTTACATTTCCTTTTCATTAAGGGTATTTAAAGTGAATCATTGAGATAGAGAAGAAAATGGTTGTCCATAATGAAAAGATGGGAAGCTGTTTAAAATGAGCAGCTTAGTGTAAATTAGTACAAAGCACCTTTTGAAATTCTGAGTGATGTTTTCAAGCCTAATTAATTTAGGGGAAAACAACCTAAGCTTGGAATGATGAGAGTAAAATTAGAATTTAGAAGTACCTTTAACTAAATTATAATAAAATAGTCCTTCATTTCACATCTTTTAACTTTTGGTAGTACATTATATTAAGATATAAAGAAGTAAGTCATAATTACCCCTAGATATTAATGTAAATACCATTTTATTTATGACAATGATAACAACATCTGATGGATTATCTTTATTTAAGAGTCAATATGTAAAAATATGAATTTCATGTGAAGTTTTAAGATGAAATAGAATCAACTTCATTAGGAGTTTTAAATGAAGTAGAAGAATTGGTGCATTTGAATCATGATGTTGGATAAGAATATAATCTAAATATCATGGACTGACAAAAGAAAAAAGATCTGTCTCAGAAGTACAACCAGAACATTCCTTAGAAGTTAGAATGGAGTGTTAGTCTGAGTTAACTAGAGTTGATAGACAATGGTGATGGTCATATGCTATGTCAATTTCATGACTGAGATGTAGGGGTGGAGTCTAGACTGTTAAGCTAGAGATAGCCATTGAGTAGCCAATGAGGCCTCTGTGTGGCCATGGCTTTCTCCTGAGACTTCTTGGAAATCTCGTGGTATTTTCCTCGAGGAGATGAGAAGCCATCTCCCCCAGTTGGTGGGAGTCAGTCTATGAGACAATGAACTATGGACAAGACAAGATGGCAGCGTCTGAAGAGCTGGGCGAGCCAGACGAGAAGCCACACAGCCTTACCCTGATGGAACCAGATCTCTAAAGCTGAAGAAGCCACATGGAGACCCCTGCCAGTGCTGAGATGCTTCTACCACCACTGGATGCTGTTGATGGACTCTGAGCCCTGGAAGCAAGGAGCCACAGGGAGACCCTGCCCGTATCAGGATTCTGCACCCACTGACTTGTGACATAGTGAGTCAGAAGGAGACTTTGGAGACTGGTATCAGGCATATGGTCTAATATCAGATTTATGACTTTGAACTGGACTGGATTGGGATGCTTTCTCAATGTTTCATTCCTCTTGTACATAAACCATTCCCTCATATCCATATACATGTCTATGCATTTGTTTCTCTAGTCTATCTGGACTAACACAGCACTCATATGTCTATAAGAAGGAACTTTATATCAAGAGCAACTGAATATTGAGAAAAACCTCCCATCCCTGTCCAGATCAAGTTCATAAGTCTAATATTACCCTATATGTCCAATTCTATTCCTTAAATCCTTCTTTAGATTCTAATTCTAATCCTTAAATCCTTCTTTAGATTCTAATTCTAAATCCAATTCTAATATCCAATTCTAATCCTTAAATCCTTCTTTAGATGCACAAAGTCATGCAATAATGCTGAATGCAAAAAGATTACAAGCCATAGGGTGAAAGTCTTGTGGGTCCAGCGGTGGTAGAGGCATCTCAGCACTGGCAGGGGTCTCCATGTGACTCCTTCAGCTCCAGGGCTCTAGCATAATTTATGTGTCTTGCCATCTCGGATGTCTTCCAGGGAGTTAACATATTTCCCACCTCAAACGAGCTATTTACCTCCTTAGTACCTCCCAATGAGGTCATCAAGCTGCCACCTGATTGACAGGCTAAACTCCATCCCATTCATTCTAAATCCTCTCAAATTAACAACAGCTACCACAGATGGCATGTCATTGTTTAACATCTTTTAGACATGTTATCAGGAGAGACCAATCTGAGAAGAAGAACATCATATAAGGTGAAGTGGTGGTGCAGTGAAAGGAGGAAGGCTCTTGACAAGATGGGCTAAGACAGTGGTTGCAATATCAGGTTCAATATTAGCTCATATGTCCAATACCAATCTATAAGTCCTCTTTAGGCTCATGAACCACATGCAATGACACCAGGACAATCACAGGCCAGTAGGTGCATAGGCTTGAGTATACAGTGACTATAGGAGCATCTCAGCACTGGCAAGTGTCTGCCCACAGCTCCCCCAGTTTCCATGGCTCAGGGTCTATGAGCATGTTGCCATGTGTCTTTCAGCTGCAATGTCTCCCAGGGAGTGAACCGAGAGAGAGAGAGTGGACTGGGATCTTTTCTCAATCATCAGTTGCCCTCATATATAACCTCTTTTGTATACATAAATGCATGTTTATAAATTTGTTTCTCTAGTCTACCCTGACTAACACAAATGTCATCACATCAGTCCTGACCTATAGCAACCCTAAGTACAACACAATGCAACAGTGCACAACTCTGTGCCCTTCTCACAATCATCTGTCTGAGCCCATTTATGCAGCCACTGTACCAATTCATCTCATTGAGTGCTTTCCTCCACATTACCAAACAGGAAGTCTTTCTCCAAGAACTAACAGTAAGTCCAAAGTATGTAAGATGAAGCCTTGCCATTCTTGTCCCTCAGAAGCTCTCTAGCCTTACTTTCAATACACTTATGTTTGTCCTTTTAGCAGTTCATGGAACTTTCAATAGTCTTCTCCAGAATCACAATTCAAAGGCATCAGTTCATTTTCAGACACTTTTTCTTTATCAATTCCCAACTGTCACATGTATATGGTGCAATGGAGAATCCCAAGCCTTGGGACAGTCACACCTTCGTCTTCAAAGAAACAGCCTTGCTCATCAGTACTCTAAAGAGATCTGTGCATCTGATTTACCTGATGCAGTACATGCTTTGATCTCTTGACTCTGTTTTCTTGAGCACTGTGTGGCAAAACCCTTGTCAACTCAACCTTTTCCCCTCTCCATTTATTGTGATGCTGCCTATTGATAAGAATGTGTGTGTTAGACCTGGTACACTAGAGAACCAAATCCATAGGCACACATATAGATATAAGGAAAACGTTTATATGCAAAAGGAATGGAACATTGAGAAAGCATCCCAACCCAGTCCAGTTCAAAGTAATAAGTCTGATATTAACCCATATGCCCAATATTAGTCGATAAAGTCTCATTCCAACTCATGAAGTCACAGGCCAGTGTGTGAAGAGTCTGGGCACTGGCAGGGGTCTCCCCAGGGTTCCTCACTTCCAGGGCTCAGGGTCCATCAACAAGATCCAGTCATGGTAGAAGCAACTCAGGGCTGGCAAGCTTCTCCAGCTTCAGAGGTCTGGTTCCATGAGGGTAAGGTGGGTGCCTTCTCCTCTGACACTGCCATCTTGTCTTGTCTGTAGATCGTTGTCTCTAAGACTAACTCCCAACAACTGGGGAGATAACTTCTCATCTCCACGAGGGAAATATCGCGAGATTTGCTAGAAGTCTCAGGAAAAAGCCACGCCCACACAAAGGCCTCATTGATTACTCAATGGCTATCTCCAGACTAACAATCTAGACTTCACCCCTACGTCTCAATCATGAAATTAACATAATCACATGACTGCCACAATGTGAGAATGCTGATCTTTCTTACATTGAGGTGTAAGCCATACTGAAGGCTATAATCATCCATGTTAAATTCAAAGAACTTAGACCCCACTTCTGTCTGCAGGAGAAAGATGCCAAGTCTATCAGAGCCAAATGCCACAAACACCATTGTGTTCAGCTGACTGTTCTAGAGAAACAAAATAAGCAATGCTCACATATGGATGAGAAGCAATTTTATATGATTAAAAAAAGGATTGATCCAGGAAGTGACACAGCCCAGTCAAACTCAAGCCCGTGTGTCTTACACTAGCTAGAAACCCTGTGGTTCATGCAACTGCTGATGGCTGAAACAAAAGGCAAAGTGGGAAGCTGGCAGTGCAAATCCAGTATGTACAGAGTTGCTTGAATCCAAGACTATGAGGAGCGTGTTCTAACTTTTATAGCTCCCATCTGCAAGCCATGTGGTCTGCTGGCACTGGATGTGACTTATGAGACTTAGTCTAAGAAGAAGAAAATAAGAAGAGAGAAAGGCAAATTTTCTTCAATTGATTTTACAAAAATGTCATATCTCCAAGGAGAAAGCACTAGGCTACTCTTGAGTGATACATTGGACTCCACCCCTACCATCACATAGGTAGTTCAAATTGATATAAAATCAAGCCATCCCTATCCTTAGACCTTCTTCTGTATCTTGCCCTCAAGATATTTTTAAGATGGTTTGTCTTTTGATGACCCCCCTTCATAGCTTTGTTGGGGACAGGGACTTCTGGTTGTGTGTGGTTGCTGCTAGGGTTGCATGCTACCTATTGGGTTCATGTACTGATCCCTCAACTACACACACCTCATTGTCTGCTGGTGGCCAGAATCTGCTCTAGCCTCATATCCCCATGCCAATCATAATATAAGATCCTCTGCTTAGATCAGGCTGGCTAGGTCCTACCTTTGCTCTTGACCTTAAAGTGTAGTAGCTAGACCTATCTTGTCCTGTGCCACTAAAGAAATAAATACTGAAGTATAATAAAAAACAGTACATGTGTTGATCAGTTGGTATGGGGGTCTGTGAACTCTGGGCACTATGGTGCTCCATTTTAGGATGACTTAAAACCATAACCTAGCCCAAATTTCCTCCTTGTTGGGACTGAGAGCTAGGGTTAGACCCTGGAAAGCTACTTCTTTCCATCTCTAAGGTAAAGTCACCTTTAGAATCCCAGTTGCTGACATCCTGACTCCAGATACTTTAGTCACCCACAGTTCGTGAGATAGCATCCTTCCCCCACCCCACGTCCAGCACCAATCCAAAACCCTCCCTTCTCTGCCTGGCATGCCAGTGGTTTGGAAGACAGACTTCTTTCCTCCCAGACTTTAAAACATCATGCAATTTGAACTTCCCCTCTATGTGAATGCAGAGTCTGAAGATCAAGGACATCATCAGATTTCTCAGTGTTCATTTTTCCTAGATATATGTCAAAAGTATATAAAATATCCAGATACTATATATCTGACTACTTCTGAAAATGTGAAATATGAAACAATGAGATGGTGAATAAATTCAATTCTCAAGTCACTTTGGTCAAATTAATTATGGATGCTCAGTTTAAATATTCCAGAAACCTAACCCACCAAGTGGAATACCTAGCCTTCCAAACATATTTATTGCTCACATATTTCCAATTAATACCAGTGTCACATGCTAATTTTTGTGCCCAAACTTATTTGACATTCAGTGAAGAATTGCTTCTGAAAAAAATCAGAAGTTGGAAATGTCATTATAAAAGTTGGGTGAAAAAATGGCTCTAAACTTTCATACTTAAACAGAAATGTAAAAAATCAAGTGGACTTATTTTAGCTATTTCACTCACCATGCTGTTTTCAAGGGTTGTGTGAAGGAAGGATGTCATGAAAGGACACATTGTGGACTCGGAGGAGGATGGCTCAGATGTAGGATCTCCTGCCTGAACATCTCCATGGGGGATTGCCAGCTTTGCGACTTGGGCAGTGGCTGGGACTGGTTGCCTATACTTCAAGGGCATCCGACATACACCACTGCAGACTGAAGGACTTAGATGCTGTGAAATGCAGCCCCAAAGAAGAGGAGAATTCCCATCAGTGATAATCCCTACTCTAGGTCTAGCTCCCTCCTGCAAATAATTAGCTCCAGCCACTTAGAGAGAATTTAAGCACTTGGGAAATAAAGTGGTTCTTGGAATTCACAGCAGGGTTCTAGGCAGTCAGTAGAAGTGTTCTTATTTTGTTTTGAGAAAGGAAACACAAACTCATTACCCCACCAGAATAAAAGGCATAGGCATTTGGGGGGTTGTCAGAGGCTTTCCTGCCACAGGCTAGATTCCACTCTGATCTAAAGCCGCTCTTCCCAGGACATCCACTATAATAGACCAGTTACACCCTAGAACAATGCATAAGGAATGGATAGATCTGAGTTGTGCAGGAATCCACAGGTATAAGTACCACAATGGAAAGACTGCACTCTCCCTACAAAACATACAGGGTTGATAATGGACTCTGATAGAGTCATTAAACCTCTCCTCTATCCCAACCACAATAACCTCTGAAACTTCTCTCTTCCACTTTATCAACACACCACCTCCATTAACTTACCAAGTAATATTGCATTTCCTTTAACCCTCCTCTCCAACTCATTAAAAATTACTATACCTCAGGGAAGTCTTCCTTTGATAAACACCACCACTTAAAAACTCCCCCAAAGCAGCTAAACCTTGATCATCTTTCTCACCCAACTATCTCCCTCCTCATCTATGCACAAAATGCTATCCAGCACCTAGCTGACCCTCCCTGACCCAAAGAATCAGCCTCTCTCACCCTCCACATCCTAGAAGATTTTGCTTCATCATGAGCTCACCCAAGGTGTGACACAAGCAAAAGCCAACACATGCAGGTCCCATAAAAAATCGAGAATACAAAAGACAATTACTGAAGATGACTCAAACCTGACAGTCTACACAGAACTGCCAGTGAAAGAATGAATCCTTGGGAATATTGCTTAGGGCTGTACAGGAAATTAGGGGATCATTGTCAATACAAATGAAATATAGAGATACAAGAATCCTAACAGTGAAGATAAGTCCAGAAGTTAAAAAATAGCCATAGAAAGGGACAAAAATGTGAATGATGTCAGCAATAGAATGGCAGATATGGAGAACAATATCAGTGATCTCAAAGATAACCAGGCAGAATTCAAGAAAGTAGAGAGTCAAAAAAAAAAAAAAGAACAAAGAATCTGTAGAAATCCTGAAGAGCATATGGGACATCATGAAACCAAACAATACTTGAATTATTGGGGCTTGGGATGGGAAGAAAGACAGAAGCCTACAGATAAAATAGTAAGGCTCTTCTTAGTAGAAAATTTCCCTAATATCACGAAGGAATGATACTATTCAGGAAGCACCATTTAGAACTTTCCAAAACACATCATGACATATAGTTGTCAAATTATTTGATTCAAGGAAAAAAGAATTATGAGAGCAAAGGAAATGCAAGTCAAAATAATAAGGCAATACTATTTAATCCCTGATTTGTAATAACTGAGAAAAACAAATGTTGGAGTGGGTGTGGTAAGATGGGAACTTTCATCCACTACTGGTGGACTTGTAAATAGGAAAGGTAATATGTTGGTATCTAAAACAAATGGAAGTTGAACTACCAAATGACCCAGAAATACCGTACTGGACATATACCCCAAAGAAATAAGAAGCAGATCTAGGACAGATATTTGCTCCCCCATGTTCATTGGCACACAGACCACAAAGGCAAGAAGCTGGACACAAAACTAAATCCCCATTAACAGAAGAGTGGATAGGCAAACAAAAACTCTGAGACATACATGCAATGAAATACTACACACTCCTTAAAAACAGCGATGAAACCACAAAACAACTCAAATTGTGGAGGGATATGAAAGACATTATGCTGAGTGTCATTAGTCAAGCACAAAAGGGCAAATACTCTTTGAGTCCACTGTGGTAGGAGCAAGAAGCAGAGCAGGCCCAAGTTCAAGCTTGCAGGTCATCCAGTATTCTGCTGAGGAACCAGATACCATGATAAACAGCTGGACCAGTACCAATGAACCATACATCATGCACTTCATGTGGGTATAAGTCATTTGATTGGAGGTCACCTCACCGAGCTGGGTTCAGCTATTCAGGGAAGAGGTGTGGGATGTTGTCTGCTGAGTAGCAGTCATGCGGATCTGGGGTGAGGTTCCCCCAGAGGATGAATGAAGCTAACTAGTGGATGGGGAAGCCAAGGAAAGGAAACAGGGAATGGTTATGTTGAGGCAAACATAGACACATGTGTGTTGGGGGGTGGGAAGAGAGGGATGACCTTGAGGTGGAGGGAGAAGAGACTGAGGATGCCCTTGGGATCATTAGGTGAGGAGGGTCTTTAGGGGCATGCAATGGGAGTGTAGAACTGACCTAGGTCATCTGGGGACATCCCAGGAATGAAGGTCAGGTGCCACAGAACTCTGGGACACTGAATTCTGGATCTTTAGTGTGCATGTCATACTCCAGAGAATGCACCACTGAAACCACAAATGAGAACTACACTGGGTGAACTGCAATCTACCCCAGACATGCTTTTAACCTGAGGACTTAAGGTGGAGAACACAGGAAAGCCTGAAGTAGAGGAACACAGCTATACCAAGAGTGGTGGCCAGTTGGTTGGTGAACAAACAAGGCAAACATCAAGCCTTGTATGTTGTATTAAGATGCGTATTATCCTAGCAATGTTGAGATGGCCGTTCTGCTGTATTCAGCTTATGCTCTTTTATATGTGAGCATATCTCAGAGGTGCATCAACATTGGGGCTCACCCACTTGAAGATGTGTCATTTTTGCTTCTTTATGTTTTTGAGAAATGAAACCCAGGGATATTGAGTCCACTGGGAAAAAGATAGAAGAATGGTTGGGAGAGTTGGGTTAAGAGAAATAGGGGAGATGAGAGGGAGGTAATAAAAATAAGTCTAGGATAGAAAAGTTTTGAAAATATGAATGAGGAAGAAATTGTACAATTATGTTTGACATGATTGAACTATGAAATGGTATGGCATATGTGTTACCTTCTAACAACAAATTAAAAAAAAACCCAGCTAGATCCAGGAATGGATTATAGGTTAGCACTAAATGCCAGTTCCAACTTAAAAACAAACAGTTCTTACATCATACTCACCTTCATTACATGATCACTAAAAATAAGCGTGCTCCAGCAAAGTTTGAAGACAAAAGCAGCTGGTGTCTGGTTATCAATTGGAAGAGTGTCAGGGGTGTTAAAGGCTTGTATTTAAACAAAAAGGCATATAAGTGAGGAGTTGGAGAAGGAAGAAGCACATTAGATTATGTGATTGAAAGATAACAATCAAAAATTTTGAGTATGGTGAGGCATAGGCGTCAGAGCACATATTATCAAGAACCAAGTTGTGCAGAGCTCTGAGGGACAGTGAGAGCCCAAAACACTCCTGAAGAGCATCCAGTCAGACACAGTCACTGGCAGATCCACTCTAGCCATAGGCAAAAGTCCGGAACAGCCTTACTATCAGGAAGAAAACACTATAGACTTTATTGTGCTGGATTTAAGCTCTATATTTGGCTAGTTGATCACCCTATAGACATGACCAGGATTTGTTCTGGGTGCAAAATTTTTTCTGTAGCTCCCTTATCTCTTACTGGTAGCATCATAGAATTTCCCCCCTGGTTTTTACATGCTGCTGGGATCTTTTCTTCTTATGCATTATTTGTATTTTTATTTGTATACTATTATGTATTTTATCCTAATTACCTTAGCACCACTTTGTTCTGTATTGCTTTCTGTTGGGTTTCCCAGCTGTGTAGCAAAGTAGGGTTGGATTCTTAATGACAATAACTGATACAAGGGGTTAAAGGGAATACAAGGGTAGGAGGGAGGTGATAGGAAAGGAAAGGGGATCTGGGGAGTAAAGAATCAAGGCAGGAGCAGGGAGGGAGCACTAGAAAGAATTGTGATTGCATAATTTATATTAAAGGTAATTTAACCATGGGGGATGCTCTGTAATTGATGTGGGGTGATTATAATGTTCTCCTTCATATGATTAAATGATTGAACTATTAAATTAAAATATATGCAAATTACTTGCCAATAAGACTGTTGGAAGAAAAGAATACACAAAAATACTTTTTTAAAAGATGCAATTTAAATTCTAAGCATTTATAAATGATGCCTTAAATAATACTTTGATCTGATTTATTATTTAAAGGTTAAAATGTATAAATATGATTCCAGTGTTTTTCCAACATTAGTTTAAAAAATAAGATACAAGTTAAATGCATGGTGAAACGTAGAATATCTTTATAATAAACATGTGTACATATATGTAAAACAAAACTATTAAAAGACACATATTGTATAATCCCATTTATATAAAATATCTAGAATATGCAAATATTAAGAAATCAAACTTTATTTGTGATAACCATGGTGAGCATGGGGAAGAAGGAAAGGAGGACACAATGCTTAGGGGAATCTGAGGTTCTGTTAAAGTTCTTGAAAAATACAGGCATGATTAGCTCTGATAGTTGAACAATATGTTGAACATAATTCATATCACGAAAGTCTACCAGTGAATATTATAGAAATTTCAAATCCTGTGTTGCTTATTTTCTTACCAGAATAAAAACAAAATAAAGCAAAATAATATAAAAATGCATAAATACTCGTTTTTCCTCTGGAAAAGAACAAAAGACTAACAGCAACCAACTTAATGCTGAATTAAGAAAATAGTGGGAAATTGGGATAGTTTTGTTTGTCCTAACATTTTCTTTCTTAGCTCAGTCTTGGAGCCAATAACACCAACTCCAACTATATGATTCCTATCTCTGGTGCCAGAGGGAACAGAACAGACTTTATTTACAAATTACCGTGTTTCTCTGTTTAAATTTGTCTTGGGGACTATCAGAAGACTGATATAATAAACGTACTAATATGTAATGCAACCAGGGTATGGAAAAAAAAAACAGTCATTGGGGAAAAAAAATACTGTAAGGCTAATGAAAACCATGCATGCATCAGAGACCAAAAGAAACACCAAAAAACACCCCAAAGCACCAGCACTGGGTACTTACGATATTCCACCAAAAACTTGGGGAGATTTGTTGGGAAGAGGGTTTCTTAGGGCAATGGGAACATTGATAGCTACTGTAATGTGGTGATATATTGGTAGAGTAGCTCATTTGCCCAAGTATGACAAATGTTCAGAAAATATTGGAGAAGACGCTAAGATTTTATCTCTAGGCAAACTCTAGATGCAGTGCAAGTGGAACTTGTACCTAGGGTAGAAACAGTTCTAAACTGAGTTTTGTGCACTGAAGAAGGTTCCTTGTAAAGAGCCAATCTTTAAAGATTAAGACTTAATGTTTAACTCCTGAAACTCAGGAAAACACATCAAATACGTGTTGAACATGTAATAAGCTGGTAGACAGAGATTAAACACAATAAGAAATATAGCCTTTAGAAAAAGAAAGTTTGCAAAAGTACCTAAATAATTAAAAAAAACGCAGACATCGAATATCAAAAACAGAAAATCCTGGGAGAATAGAGTACTAGGGTTATAATAACATCATGTTCACATGACCAGTTTTAAAATAATGAAAGATAAACACACACTCACAAATGACAGTAAACACAACAAAGCTGTATAACTTATTCAAAGACAAAAAGTTAAATTGGCAGAAAACCATACTGCAGAAGCCCAGAAATTGTACCTACTTGGCAAATACTTTGAACTAGCTAGTTCCAATATACTCAAAGTGATCAAGGAAATGAATCTCCAAGAACTAAAGTTCTAAGAATGCAAAGAACGAAGCCTGGAGATGAGAAGATCAATAAGTAGAGAAAAAAAATATTGAAAGAAGTCAAAGAGAATATTTAGAGTTGAAAATGTAATAATAAATACTTAGTTGAACAGGTAGAAAAACCACCAAATATGAAGACAGAACATTGAAATTATCTATCCTGAGGTTCAGAGACAAACAAAAATTCTGAATAAAAGTGAGTGGATTCTCAAGAATCTATGAAATATACCAAAGATATCAATGTGTGGATTTTGAAGAGAAACAAAGGATAATGAAGCAGAAGACCACTAGAAGAAGCAATGTAAAAATATTTCTAATTGTGTTGAAAGACATGAATCTACACATCTAAAACACTATACCAAATAAAATCTATAAAAATAAAATCCAAATATGGTAAACATAAAGAAAGTCACACTAGATGTATTACAATGGAATTTTAAAAAGACAGTGTACAAGAAATAATCTGAAAGTAGTAAATGACTCATTCCATATGTGATATCCTCAATGAAATTGCCAAATTATTTCTTTGGAAACTATGAAGAGCAGTTTTATCAATTTGGCATCCTTTTTCAAAGTTGCCCAAAACAAATCCTACCTTTTATGTTTCGTCAACTTTGAAAAAGGACACCAAATGTGTTCAAAGGAACAGGAATCATCTCCTCCACAATTATCTCTGATATAACTGGATATTTTTGAAATAGAAGAAACAAAGCAGGTCTCCTTTTTCAAATTGCATGCAAACAGTCACACAATAGATCAATGATCTAAATGTAATTTCTAATATCTTAACACAACTTGAAGAAAACAGGGGAATTGCTTTCTGACCTTGACCCTGGCAATATATTCTTAAGTATGACAGTAAAATCATGGATAAAAAAGGGGAAAGAAAGATATAGATTGGATTAAGTTACAGACTTTACACGTCAAAGGGTTGTCTTAACAGAGTGAGAAGGCAACTTGAATAATTGGAGGAAATGCTACATGTTCGAATGCTAGGGACTAGAATATATAACACAAATTTACTCCTTAGCAGGAAAGAAAAAAAATCCAATTAAAAATTAGCCAAGAACTTAAATAGTCATTTTTTTCCCCAAAGAAACTACCAAATTGGCTCAACGGAAAAGGAATCCTAATCAAATTCAGTTGTTTCCCGTTCATAGCAGCCCTATCGACAGGGTAGAACTGCCGCCTGTGCGTTTCTGAGACTATTACTCTGCACCGGAGTAGAAAACTTCTCTTTCCTCTCTCTTTACACAATCAATAATCACAAGAGAAGTTGTTTATCGCCAGGAGTCATTCCAAACTCACCAAACTCACTGGCTGAGTCTATTCTGACTCAGCGACCCTCTAGGACAGGGTAGAACTGTCCATGTGAAATTTTTAAGACTAACTCTTTTTTGTTTTGTTACTTATTTTGTGTGTGTGTGTGTGTGTTTGTGGGGTCATCACTACCCTTTGTTGTGAATAGGAGGCCCAGCCTTGCTCTTGGACAGCTGCTGCTGGATTTGAACCGCCAAATCGGCACACAACCACTACGCCACCGGGCCTCAACCTTGAGACTAACTCTTAATGAGAATAGAAAGCTCCCTCTTTTGCAGCTGATGGTTTGGACCTCATGGATCGCAGCACAGCTCATAACCACTATGCCACCAGCAGTCATTAGGGAACCACCAATCAAAGCACTGAGATTGCACTTCATGCCCATAGCCACAAAGACAGAAAACAGTGGGAGAGGATTTGGAGAGATCAAAATTCTTATATGTAAAATCATTTGAAATTTTCTGAAAAATTGTAAAACAAAATAATCTTACATATAGTCATTCCTCTGCTATATACATATATACGCAAGATAATTGAAAATATTTACTTAAGCACCTATGTATATGTGTATATTCCTAACAGCACTATCAACAAAGGCCAGGTGCTGGAAGCAGCCAACATGCACATCATAGTCAAAGAATAAATACCGTAACTGTTTTGTTACACACATGAAATAGAATGCTATTCAGCCATAAGAACGGATGGTGTCCTGAGGTGGGCTACTATGCAATGAACCACGGATACATTGTGCTAAGTGAAATAGACTAGATGCAAAGACTCACACCTTATCTGATTCATTTGTATGGGATATCCAGAGTAGATAAATCTGTGAAGATGATCCACAATCATCTTGGTTGGTTGTCAGGGAATTGGTTGTAAAGGAAGGATTGTAGAGTAAAACTGCTCTGGCTAAGAGATTTTGCCTAGGAGCAATGGAAAGATTTTGGAACTATATAGAATTGGTAACTGCACAGCACTGATAATTTACAAAATGTTACCAGGTTATTCAATGATATATAACGGGTAATTTTTCTAAATCATTTTACAGGGAGCTCATACAGCTCCAATCACAAGTATACATACATATATTATGTCAGTATTTATAGCTTAGAGGATATTTTACATGGGTAGAGGCTGTTTATTTTATCTCATAGAATTTGTCTCAAATTCTTTAAAGCAATGAATATGCTAATATGATAAAAATGTGAACTTTTCCAAATCATTTCATTAGGTATTTTATAGTACATAAGAAGTAAATATTGGGTATCAAAATATAATTTGAGACCTTGTTATATCAAAATGCATATACATCTTAATGATGAAGATTAAATAATTATGCACTGTTGCAATCACTGATTCATTCATTTAGGTAGAAACCTCTAGAATTTTGTCATCTGCTCTGTTTTCTGGCTGCACTAGCTCTATTTCAGTAGAGGTACCTCTTCCCAGGATCACATTCGTCATCTATCGCTTGGGTCATCTCTGCTGTTGCCTGTCAACATCCCATCATCCATACGGTTGTCAGAGTAATATTTCTGGAGCACATTTTAGATCTTATCACTCCTCTATTCAGAATTGCTCTTCAGAGAAAAGCCATCTAAATCTTTAATTTGTTAGAAAGTCATTTGTGATTTTGGTGCTATCACTGTAACCCCATCTCATGATATTCATGCTCCACACACACACCACACACATAAACACATCCCAGCACATGCCCTGCTCATATTAACTATTTACTAGCACCATAAATAGGACAGGGTTTCTAGGTTTCCATGACGTGGAATTCATTATTTCTTGGTTTATTACATGCTTATTGCACATCATTTCCCCCCTATCCTAATTTCCTGGCCTGCTCTCCCCCTCCAATGTACAGAAGATATAACATTCAGATTGGTTGGAATTGAGTCAATGCAGTGAGTTTTGAGAGCTTTGTACTGAATCACTTGTTTTTACCTTCTTTTCTGATAGATTGTAAACACATAGATATTGATCTTTTTATATAACCAACGTGACTAAAGTTCAGAAAAATTATTTGTCACTGCCATCAATCTGATTCTAACCCTCTGTAACTATGACTGAGTCAGGAATAATGGCCCTGGTGAGTTTCTGAGACTGTAACTTTGTGTGTGTGTGTGTGTGTGTGTGTGTGTGTGTGTGTGTGGCATCCCTGCTCTGGTGGGAGTAGGAAGCCCAACCTTGCTCCTGGAGAGCTGCTGCCGGATTTGAACCATCAACTCTGTGGGCCGCAATCCCGCACACAACCACTACCCCACCAGGGCTCAGCTCTGAGACTTTAACTCTTTAAGGGAGTAGAAAGTCTCATTTTTCTCCTACAGAATGTTTGGTCATTTCAAAATGCTGACCTGGTGGTTAGCATCCAAACGTCACTTTTAGTGCTTATTAATTTAATTAAATATGTGCTCTTGTACAGTTGCTGCTGGAAAACATAGGTTTGGAAGGGTGATTTCATTATCTCCTTCTGCTCTTCACTTCTGTGTATCTCCCCCAGTAAGTCATTTAACCTTTCTGAATACTACTCACTATAAAGCATTTCAA
>PVJH01010588.1:0-72984 GCA_004026705.1 Nesogale talazaci
TCATAACTGGTGGTAGAAACGGAACTGATTTTACTTGTGGACTTATACCCCACAACTTTGCTAGATTCCCCAATCAACTTTAGAAGTTTCTTTTTTTTTTCTTTAGTAGACACTGGAATTTTCTCACCTTTGTTTTTAATTTTATGTGTTGACACTGTTTGATTAAAGCCCTTGCACAGTCAGTTTATTTTCTTAAAGTCTGTTATAGAACACCAAAATTCTGCTGATCTGTAAATAAATTAAATCTAACTGTAAAAACAAAACAAAAAAAGAGCATTTACTATTGTGTCTCTGTCCATCTCTCTCTTTTAAAAATAATTATTAATTTAAAATTAATACATATATCATATCTTTCCATAGTTAAATCATGTCAAGAAGTATTGTAAAATTACTACCACAAGCAAGTGCCAAACATTTTTCTTCTTCCTGGACATCATTAAATTGTCTCCCTTTTACCTGCCGCACACCCCCCACCGCCATCATTGTAGTCAGAGACACAAAATAATTATTCTACTTGCTGTCCCAATAGGTTCATCATTCCTAGATTACATATACTGTGATGATAGATGATAGATAGATAGATAGATAGATAGGTAGGTAGATAGATCAATGATATAACACAACTTCAAGAGGGTGAATTCCCATGACATAATACTTCTGAGGTGAACACAAACATGAACAAACTAAAGGAAAGAAAAAAAAACAAAAAAAATTAAAAATGTTGAAAGTCCAATCAGGTCCAGTATGATTCAGAGTGGGAAACAACTAACAGATATTTAGGTATTCAATCCAGGCTTATCACTTTGGTTTTCTATATTCATCTCTCCAATGAACTCTATATAGTAACCACTTTCCACCAATTACTCAATCATGGATATAAGGAATTCCCTGGAGGTTTATTTCCTATGTAGTTCCTACAAATGTGTTTTATGCTCCCACTGCCATTCATAGCCTTCTGTGAACTGGATTCTCACAATTTAGGATCTGATATTATACCCTTCCTCAATTTCAGATTATATGATTTACCAATGTTTGGTGAAGAAATGTTGCTGTGCTTCTTCTATGTGGACTTAGCTGACATCTCAATTAGATAACTGCTTGTTTTGAGACATGCCTTTAAGGCCACCAATGCTAGTTTATTTGATAGCTGGGTGGCATCTAATTTTTTGCCATATTTTGCTATAGAACCCAGAGCTTCTGTTTTCCTTTCCTGAGGGCAACAATCTATCAGGGCATGATGCAAGAAGTAATTGTTCTTAAGTTGGAGCTAGAATTTATTGAGAACCGCAAACCCATTCCTGCATCTCTTGTTGTTTTGCTTGTGTTTTATTTACCTTTTGTTCATTTTCAAAATCTCTTTGTTAATTTATGGTAAAGAGTCTATCAAAAAGCTCCCAGGAGCATAATGGTCTTCTGTTAATATTGTCATTGGCTAGTCCCTGGAACTAATATCTAAAGGCCCTATTAAGAGAGGGATATGGAGTTAATTTACTAACCCCATTTCACACTACTTGAACTATTCACTTGTACAAAACCAATCATTTGGTGACGTGACACGATTTACACAATCATTTGGTGATGGGACATGATTTACACAAACAATGGGGGACACTTACAATAAGAAACACTGCTAACATCGGTCACATGTTTGTTTGAATAATACATATATCATACAGTGTATAGGACATAATGTAGCAAGACTGTTTGTCCACCTATCAACAGTTTAATAATTTTAGAGTAGTCTTCCATTTCCTCAGACACCATGTATTTTCCAACTTAAGTCTGCAGTTTACAAGTGTATCTGAGATACGCATGGGAACTAATTGATGGAGTCTCTGGAGCATCTTGTGTGTCTTGAAATTCAGTAGTAAGTGTCCCACCGTTCCTTGGCAACTGGACCCTAGGATGCACCCAGAAACCTGATCCATTTGCCCTATCATTGTTTACTACCAATGGTACTTCCTCCATTGGGTCCCCAAAAACCATTTTAATTAATTTCCCCCAACTGGAGGTGGGTTTTCCCCCTTTTCCTATGCATGCGGGTTCTCTCATTCACATTTGCTCCCTATCCCAGCCCCTCACTTGATAGATCCCTCCTCACAGACGGAGAAGGCAGCCATTGAATAGACAACATCCCCTTCCTCTTTCTTGACAACCTGATCCCAGCTGAAGAGAGGGACCTCAGGCAAAGAGACCTTCAAATGACTTACCTAGAGCAGATGGCATAATTTTGGAGACATTTAATAAGTGCTAGCCTGCATTTCATAATAAAATGCAATATATCTGACTGTTCACATATCTATAGGTACATATCATTGTTTTTCATGCATACCTCCATCTACATTAATTTATAGCAAATGCAAAAGACATTGGAAAATAATATATAAAAACACTGTATATACTATGATATCAGGGTATGGGTTATATCTCAGCTTTTATTCTAGAGAAAGAATAAATGATTGTGAAAAATACTGAGATCTTTGGTAGAACATTTTATGTTTCAGAATTATACCAGCAAAACATAAATAGATGCTATAAAAGTCATATTCTACTTCCTAGTGATTGACACATATAAGTGTAACTCAGAAGGGTTTTATGCAAAATCATACAGACTTTCATTGTACAAAAATATAAAATGTGGAAGGTGGTGGCTGCCTGAAACTCACCATAAGGAAATTGACAGAAAATCTCGCGAGAGGGTGAGTGAGAGAGATATTCAGCAATGCTGGATCACTGGAGGATAACCATAAAGATAAGTAGGCACAAATTTGCAGGGTTCTGAGGGCCTGGAGTCTTTTGGCTTACCACGGTGAAGCCCAGCTGGAGTTTGAGTGGAGCCACCACTGTCTGCCACTGTCTCTGCCAGAATCACTGCCAGGACAGTTGAAGCAGTTTCAGCAAACCTGGTTTCTTGGTGCTAACTCCTGGTCTTTTCCAGTTTGGCTCACAGGCCAGACCACTCTCCTTAGCCAAGAGCAATAACACCTCTTATACCCCACTGGGAGAGCCCCACCCTGGGCAGAGTAGCCCAAGGCTGGAGAAACTCATCGAGGCCAAGTTTCAGGAGAGGGAAATTTTTTTAAAAAATGAAAAAAATTAATACTGCCTAAAGTTGTTTCTTTGGAAAAATTAACAATATTGGCAAACCGCTGGCAGACTTGACCAAAGAAAGAAGGGAAAAAATTTCAATAGCAAGAATGAGGGTTGAAAGAGGGGACATCAATACTGACCCTAATGAAATCAAAAGGATAATTTCAAAGCACTACAAAGGACTGTACTCCTATGAATTTAACAACTTGGAAGACATGAACAAATTCTTGGAAAAACAGTCCTTCCCTAGACTATTCCCAATGGACATCAAGATTCTTAAGAGACTCATAAAAGTAGAAGAAATAGACAAGGTTCTCAAGGGATTACTAACAACAACAACAGCAAAATCATCTGGACCAGATGGCTTTTCAGGAGAATTCAACCAAGAATTCAGACACCAATTCTACACACACTCTTCCAGAACATAGAAAAAGATGGCACACTCCCAAACTATTTCTATGAAGCTAGTAAAATGCTGATATAGAAACTCGGCAAGGAGTCCACAAGAATTGAGAACTACAGACCAATATCCCTAACGAAAATTGATGCAAAAATCTTAATAAAATACTAGCCAGTAGAATACAAAAGTATATAAAAAAACAATTCACCATGACCAAGTGGGGTTCATAACTGGGATGTAGGGGTGGATCAATATATGAAGAACCATTTGTATCATTAGCTATGTTGACATGAAAAACTATAAAAACCATATGATAATATAAAGAGATGCAGAAAAAGCATTCAACAACATACAACAACAATTCCTGTTTAAGACACCAGAAAAGATAGGAATAGAAGGAAAATTTCTCAAGATAACACAAGCTATATATGAAAAAGCACAAAACAATGGGATATTCAGTGGAGAAAAGACAACACAATCCCACTGAAAAAGGGGACGGGGCAACAATGTCCATTATCCTCACTCTTATGTTACATTTTACTGGAAGTTTTAGCTATCAGCATAAGGCAAAGAAAAGACATAAAATGTATTTGCCTTGGGAAAGAAGAGGTGAAATTATAATTATTTGCAGATGATATGATCTTACATATGGAAAACCCCAAAAACTCAATGGGAGTACTGGAAGTCACAGATGAGTATGGCAGAGGGACAGGATACAAAATCAACAACCAGAAGTCTATCGGACTCCTATGTATATGGGATAAGACCACAAAAGAGGAGATAAAAAAAGAGGCGACCTTCACAATAGCCAAGTACAAATTGAAGTATCTAGGCATATACCTAACTAAAAGAACAAAACAACTATATAATGAAAATTACAGAACACTACTACAAGAAGCCAAGAGTGACTTCAACAAATGGAAGAATATCCCATGCTTTATCCAAAGGCTCAATATAGTAAAAATGTCAGTTCTATCCAAGGCACTATATAAGTTTACTTCAATTCCAATACAATTACCTTCATCTTTTTTCAAAGACATGGAATAAATGATTACCAACTTCATATGGAGAGGGAAGAAGTCCAGAATTTGTGGAGAACTCCTCAAGAATTAAGACAACATGGGAGGGCTTGCTTTACCTGACTTCAGCACATATGATACAGTCACAGTGGTCAAAATTGCATGGTATTGGCATAATGATAGATACTCAGACCAATGGAAAAGAACTGAAAACTCAGAAATAAAAATATCAGGATACAGGTAACTGATCTTTAATAAGGGTGCAAAGATATCAAATGGGAAGCAGGTGTCCTTTTGAACAAGTGGTGTTGGAAAAAATGGATATCTACCTGTAGAAAAATAAAGCAATATGCTTTACCTTATGCCATTCACTAGAATAAATTTTAGATCTGTCACAGACCTCAAAGTAAAGCTCCAAATTAATAGGGTCATCAATGGGGGAATTGGGACCAACTTTAGAACTTTGCAACAGGGATTACTTAGACTATCAGAAATAGGGAAGGTGTATTAGTCCAGGCAGACTAGAGAAACAAATTCATAGACACGCATATAGATATAAAGGTAAGGTTTATATACAAGAGGAATGGAATATTGAGAAAGCATCCCAACCCAGTCCAGTTCAAAGTCATAAGTCAGATATTAGCCCATATGCCCGATCCCTGTCTATAAGGTCTCCTTTCGACTCACGAAGTAACAGGCCAGTGGGTGCAGAGTCCAGGCACAGGCAGAGGTCTCCCCGTGGCTCCTCACTTCCAGGGCTCAGGGTCTAGCAACACCATGCAGTGGTGGTAGAAGCAACTCAGTGCTGGCAGGGGTCTCCACATGGCTTCTCTTCCAATTCCTCCATCACCTGGGACACTACCATTGTGTCTATAGTTCGTTGTCTCAGAGACCGACTCCCATCAACTGGGGAGATGGTTTCTCATCTCCACAAGGAAAATACCGCAAGATTTCCCAGAAGTCTCAGGAAAAAGCCATGCCCACACAGAGACCTCATTGGCCACTCAATGGCTATCTCTATATTATCTCTATATAGACTCCACCCTTACATCTCAATCATGAAATTGACATAAGCACATGACTGCCACAGAAGGACACAAACAAAGAGGAAGCACAAATAGACCAATAGGATATACTGAAGTTAAAACACCTGTGTACATAGAAACAATTCAATAAGAGACCCCACAGACTGGGAAAACATCTTTAGCAAAGACAAATCAGATAAAGACATGATTACGAAAATCTACAATATCTTGATAGCTACCAAAAAGAGCAAAACTGACTGCCCACTGAGGAGGTGGGCAACAGACCCGAATAGAAGTTTCACAGATACACAAATTCAAATGGCCAATAAACATATGAGAAAATGTTCCTGATCATTAGTCATAAGAGAAATACAAGTCAAAACAACAATGAGATGCCACCTAACACCCTCAAGGTTAGCCCAATTCAAAAAATTAGAAAGCAACAAGTGTTGGAGAGGCTATGGGGAGATAGGAACTCTTATCCACTGCTGGTGAACCTGTAGTTACGTACATCCACTTTGGAAACCAATTTGGCGATGTCCAAAACAGATGGAAATTGTGCTACCATATAACCCAGCCATGCCCCTACTGGGCATATAGCCAAAAGAGGCAAGAAACAAACCACGACCAGACATCTGTGATCCAATATTCAACCCAGCACAGTTCACAATTGGAAGCAGTTGGAAGCAGTCCAATTTCCATCAGCTGATGAATGGATTAAAAAGCTGTGGTATATACATACAATGGAATGCTATACATTGCTGAAAAGCAGTGATGAATACATGAAGCTCATCATGTATGGGAAAACTGGAGAAAATTATGCTAAGTGAAGATAGCCAAGTGCAAAAGGACATGTACATGAGTCCACAGAGGTAAGCTTAATAAAAAATTGCAAAAGTGGCATCAGGAAAACACTGCTGTATACAGAAATTCCTGGAGAAAGCCCCAAGTAGTATGACGGGGGGTGGGTAGGGAGGCACTTGGTGATGTGTAGACAGGGAATGGGGTACTAAACCACCCAAGGGGAGCATATTGTTAATATCTCCACAGGGAAAGGGGCACAAAACTTAAATCTTGTGTTCCAGGATATAATGCAGTATGACAGCCTGGAGCAGGGAACCAGTGGAGGGGTCTGAACACAAAACCCCAATCCCAACAGTAGGAACAGCCTCCTCTCCCCCCAGGGGAGGTTGTCTTAGAGGTCAGCATTGAACCTGCAGCTTGGGGAGAGAGATATGCCTGACCAGAGCACATGAGAACAAATCATGGGAGAGGAATAGAGAATGGAGTGCATCCTGGCCCACCAAGCCTTGAGGAAGATATTTCCACTCAGAATAGTCAATGCATGGAGAGGATCATATGGCCGGCCCCACTATGAAATATAGCTTCTCTTGCTGACCAAGTCCCTCCTGGGACAATAATTGAGAAATAGGGTCAGGATTATACCTTGTCTGACCCAACCACACCATGGTAAAACACTCAGTGTGCGCAACAGAGCATGGCATTCCCAATAGAGTGCCAAGGATATACTCTGGCGCCAGGGTGTGACACCCCATCTGACTCAACCCAAGGACACTCCTGGGAGTCAAAGAATAGACCTTGAACTCTTTACAGGTTTTTATTTTGTTATTATTTTTATTTTTTACTTATATATATGTGCATATATATATATATATACACACACATATTTTTATATTGGACATTGGGTTTTTTGTTGCTCTCATGATTTTATTTTCTTTGGTTGCTTCATCCTAGGGTGCCTGGTTTTTATGATACATATTTTTATCTCTACAGGCCTATCTAGAAAAGATATGGTGTATGAACAGTCTGGAGTTGAAAATGATGGAACTGATGGTTAGGTGGAGGCAGGGGTGATGGGGAGGAGGGGGAAAGGAGGTGTTGACCAAGCCAGGATAAGGGAACAACAAATGATTCAAAATATATGATAACATGAGTGTGAGAGGCCTGATAGGGATTCAGCAAGAGTATTGCAACAGAGAGAAAATATTGAAACACAATGGAGGTTGAGAATGATGGTAGAACAAGAGGAAAGTGAAGCGAAATAGAGGAAAGAACTGTAAGATCAAGGACATTTATAGAGGTCTAAATATATGCATGTACATAGGTGAACATATTTATATATGACAATGTGGAAATAGATCAAGGTGCATACACCTACATGTTTAGTATTAGGACAGCAGATGAGCATTGGACCTCCACTCAAGTACTTCCTCAGTGCAAGAACATTTTGTTCTATTAAATTGACATTCCATGATGCTCATCTTCCCAATACATCACTGAAGACAAATGTGTGCATGAGCAAATGTGTTGAAGAAAGTGGATGGTTATCAAAAGATGCAGCATTTGAAGTCTTAAAGGCTTGAAAGTAAACAAGCAGCCATATTACTCAGAAGCAACAAAGTCCACATGGAAGAAGCACACCAGCTTGTGGGACTACGAAGTGTCAAAGGGATCAGTTATGAGGCTTCAGGAACTAAAAATCATAGCATTCCATGCTCACCTTCCTTATATGATCTCTGTTAACAAATGTGTGTATACGCAAGTGTGGTGAAGAAAACTGATGGTGCCTGGCTATCAAAAAATAATGTCTTGGGTCTTAAAGGCTTGAAAGTAAATAAACAGTCATCTAGCTCAGAAGCAACAAACCCATATGAAAGAAGAACACCCAGCCTGTGTGACCATGAGGTTTCAAAGCGTTCCGATATCAGGCATCAAAGAACCAATAACTATATCATTATAAATGAGGAGGAGTACAGATTGTGGCCCAAAAGCCCATCAATAGGTAAAGTGACATCTCCTTACAGAGGGTTGCAGGGAGTTGATGAGCCAGTCAAGGAATAGCTAGTCAAGGTACAGTAACAATGAAATATGCAACTTTCCTCTAGTTCTCAAAGGCATCCTACCACCCACTGTCATGATCCCAATTCTATCTTACAAATCCAGCTACACCAAGGGATATACACTGGAACCAGAAACATGGGGAATTCAGCACAGATGATTCCTTCAAGAACAGTGGTGGGAATGGTAATACCAGGAAGGTGGAAGTAGGGTGGAGCAGAAACATGGAACCAATTCCAGGGATATATATAATCTCCTCTCTGGGGTATGGACAACAGGGAAGTGAGTGAAGGGATACAGCAGAGAGTATATGATATGCAAAGATAATAACAAATTGTAAATTATTAAGGGTTCATTGGTGAGGGGGAATGGGGAGGGTGGGGAGATATGGGGAGCTTGTACTGGGAGCCTAAGTTGAGGGAGGATGTTTCGAGAGTGCTGATGGAAACAAGTGTGCAAATGTGATCTGCATACAATTGACGTAGGTATTGATCATGATGGGAGTTGTAGGAGATGTCAATAAAATGATTTCTAAAAAAAAAAAAAAAAAGATGGGAAAGAGGAGCTTATACCAAGGGCTCAAGTAGAAAATATTTTGTAAATGAATATGGAAACATGTGTACAAATATGCTTGATACAAATGATGTATGGAATGTTATAATAGCTGTAAGAGCCCCCAATAAAATTATTGTAAAAAATAAATCAAATGTGAAACTATGGTTTCTCAATATATCCTCCATCAAGTTTACATATGCATTTCTTAAAATGGAATTTACATCTCTCTAAACCTTTATTGAAATTTCTGCCTTTTCCATTTACTCTGTGTATAATTGACAGCTAAGGCATCCCTGAGGAACTCAAATCATGCCTTTTAAAAGCATTTTGATCATGAGTTGTCAATGATAAAAGGTATCAGAAGTTCAAAAGCAAACAAGCAAATCAATATGAAGGGGTGGGATTATAGTGGAGACCCCAAACCCACTTTCAAGTAATTGGACAGTTCCTCTCAGAAGGGTCACCATGAAGGGAGGATAAATCTGGGATGTGGTATATCGCTGATGATGGACATAACTATCCTCTATTTCTTTAGTGTCTCCTCTCCTTACTATTATGGCTTTTATTTGTTTTACATCATTAATCATGTTAGAACTGCATATATTCACTTTTGTAATAAAATCATTTGATATGAAAGCCAAGATAATTAACCCTTCAGAAACAGTAACAGGAGTAATGGTTCCCTGGAGGAACGGGAAGAGAGGGGGGCAGGGAAGAGCAGCAAATAGCACTGATGACTGCATTACCCAACTCCAGGGAAGTGACCAATAGAATTGCACATATATTGGATGGTTTTGTGTGCAATAAAATAAAATAATAATAATAACAGTTCCTAAGGGAAGTGAAGGAGAAAGGAGATAAAGGGGGACTGATATCAAGGAGTTCAAGAGAAAATAAAATGTTTTGAAACTGATTATGATAGCAATTGTACACTACTGCTTGATGTTATTGAAGTGTGAAATGGTATGATATCTGTAAGAGCTCCCATTATAATGATAAAAACAAAACAAAACAGTATTTGAGCTTTGGGAAAAAAGAAATTTGATGGGGAAAGATCAGACTATAAAGTTCATGAGACAAGTTTTCCAAAAAAAATTGCTTTGGGACAACTATTACTATCATCAGAGCATGAGCTGATACATTATCATTATGGGGAAAAAGCAAACTTGACATTGATATTATCATCCACTTTTTATCACTAATGAAATTTTAAATTTTCTAAGCACGTCTTCATAATGAGACCCCTATTATTTCTCTGTGTCCTGCAAACTTTTTTACTATTAGCTCTTCATATCCACCAATACATTTACCACAACCTTTTGATCTGAACTCTATGCTATGACTTTAACTGGCCAGCATATTTCCTCAGAAGCCATCATTTTGATTGTATTTTTTTGGCATTCACCTTAATGAGCATAAGTGTATTATTGATAGAACTTGCCTGCAGTCATCTACTGTTCCCAGAGAATTGTTTAAACACATTTTACTTGGAATAACCTTGTATATGTATAAACTGGAACTCTAGTTGCTATAGTTTTGATTTTCTCTTGTGTACAAATATACATGCATATGTACTTGCAAGTGTAAGTATATATGTATAGATGTCTGTACTATTAATTTACATAGCTACCTACAGATCAATCACCTAAACCTGATGGTGAATAAAAAATGATCACCATTTTATAGTTTTGTACTAGAAATATTTGTTTTCCTAATAGATATTCAATTTATGGAAATAGCTCTATCTACATAAGAGATTTCGTTTAATATATCATGAAAGCTATCATTATGTGCAATCACATATGAATTGCACAACAATTGTAAAACATTTAAGAACTAAGTTTAAGTAATAAGCACTATGTATTTTCAATTGTAACTTAATTTTCTTCATTGAGAATGTTTTTCATAATACAAATGTCACAGAACATTCTGTTCATTTAATTAACCATGTCCTCATTATTCACATGTACATGCTTTTCTCAATGTTACCAAAGAGAGCATGTTCAAGGTGCTTCTGTGTAGCAATGAAAAGCTCTCAACATCTTCAGCATGGAGGTCACTGAATATTGGGAAATTTTTTTCAAAAAATATTCAAACACAGGAAGTCACTAATCAGTGCAAAGCACTAACTCATTTAATTGCTAACTGGATTGTTAGATGTTTTAATCCACTCATATACATTTGGGAAGAAAGTGCTAACAGCACCCCTACTTCTTAAAGCGTAATCATTGAAGAAATCACTGAACTGATTAACTCGGATATACAGGGAGTGACAACATGTTATTAAACACACACAGTCTGAAAGGCACTGATGTAAATATATTTTAATATGTTCTTCTATTCTCATCTAAATATATTTCTTGAAGTAACATTGGGTTGTTTTGTCTCTCTTGCTAATATAGTCTCTTCTTGTACATTGTAAAAAAAATTGTATCTTTTATGAATCTGTCTAATCTTAATAGCATACATTTTCCAGGAGAAGCTGTCCAAGTAACAAAATTAGGAAATATTTGTAAGAAAGTGAATGAAAATAATGTTGAAGTATCAGAAAACTTTGTAATACAGAAGGCTTCCAATGATTATTTCAAGAAATGCAAACTAAGTCAACCTAATAATCTCTTCATAAATCATTAATAAAATATTCCAATAAAATCAGACCCTGTGGAAAAATATGCTTGCTTTCTTCTGAGCCTGTACTTTGCATCCAATTCATTAATCTCCAGTTTTTTTTACTATTTGATTCCTTCAGCCAAACTCACATCACTACCATAAAACTGATATTACTCTGATAAAACAAGGTAGACCCACCCGAGTGATATGTCAACTCTTTAGGGAGAATGCCCCAACTTTCTACTATAAAACTGCTGGTTGTTTCCAATTCCTTTTCTGTGATGAGCAACCTAAAGCATAAACAAGATGCCACCAGAGCTGTATAATTATCTAGATGATAAAAATTAAATTGTGCTTTTATGACAAAATTCCTTCAAATTCTATTTTATTATGTGAACAAGACTTCAGACTTACATCTATATATCTACAGTTTTAGGAAGGTTTTTATAAAATTAAATAATTAATGATGAAACCCTTGCATTTAGTATACTAAATTGACTGAACTAGAGAGGTAGCTTTGTCTCAAGAAAAATACATTTCAAATTAATATCTGGCATTATATTATCAATAGTTCATAATTGAAGCAATCATATATATGGTATAGTGACTGAATATATGTGAAAAAATGTGCAAAGGAGTTTTTTAATATAAAGAAGCTTCATTAGAATACAAAGTGCTTGTGGTGAAGAAAATGAATAATATTTCAGCAGTTAGTATATTACTATATTACATTATGATAAAATTATAAGAGTACATAGTGTGTAAAAGTATTTTATGTAAAATATGATTCAAAATAAAATTAAATTCATTATAATATGCCTAGAGAAAATGCAATAATTTTATTTTAAAATTAGATTGGAAACACTTTCTTTATCAATATTTGAATTTAGAGCTAAAAGGTTAAATGCTAGAATATGTATGTAGAAAGTAGATAATTTTATGAAATTTCTTTAACAGCAACACCACCAAAGATTTGAAAATCACTAAATAGAATTACTGTTGCTAAGGAAATTATCTATAAGACAAAATGAGAAATTTTTTTCGTTTTTTAAAATGTGGTTTTACAAAGAAAATTTTGAGAGATCATGCTGTAAAGTTGTTTAGCACATTGTGAGTCAACAATATATAATAGTCCTTCACCTATTACTGATATTGAAAACAAACTTTAGAATCTAAATGTTTTCAGTTATGAAGAATAATTTTGAAAGCCCTTTAAGTATACACTTTAAGGAACATCTATGTAATACCTTAATATGAACTTAGATTTTTAATTTATTATCTTTTTTAAAACTTTATTTTGTGAGTAAATTGGATTATAAATTAACAAAATTCAAAATGAAAACTTAGCATGGTTGTTTTAAATTATTCTTAGAGAAATGTAAAAAAGGAGAAAAATAGAAATAAAAATTGAAAATGTAACATGATAAACCAAAGACAATGTCCTATGGTCAAAAAAATTCAAATGTCTGCATTTATAGCTGGTTATTCATTATAGCACTCTGTCTCCAAAGCAGTAGAATTATAAAAATAAATGCTGACTTAATAAAAATAATGAGTTGTCTGTTGGGTAAAAATATTAGAAATTTGAGAAGAAAAATAGGGTCTCCCTGATTAGGAAAAGTACCCCCATTATAGATTTTTCTTTGTCACAGTTTTAATATTTTAGTCCTCTTTATGTGACAATCTAAACATGACATTTCCATCTCTAGTGGTAAGAAATATGTCAGGGTAGAATATTTCATCTCCATAATTTCTTACTGAAAGAAAACATTTTTAATATCCCTTAATTTTTTTGGTTTTGTTTTTTGGGGTATCACGGCCCTCTGGTGGTGGGAATAGGAGGCCCAGCCTTGTTCCTGGAGAGTTGCTGCTGGATTTGAACCTCCAACTCAGTAGGCCGCAGTCCCGTGCACAACCACTACGCCAACAGGGCTCAGCCCCAATATCCCTTAATTATGTACACATAAAATACCTGAATTTTTCTGTATAAGCCAGTCAATGATAAAGAAAATGATTAACTTGTACCCCAGGGAATTTTTTATTTTTCCAATTTAATTAGCCAGAATATATCAACAAGTTTCATGCTATGGTTTTATAACTAGTTATCACCTTGTTTCTTTTTTGCCACCTCACCAAAAGGGTTCTAACATTTTTGATTACAATAATTTGGTTCCAGCTAATACAAAGTAAACAGCATAATTTACTGTTGTCAAAAGAAAATGAAAAATCTAAATGAATGTACATAAAATAGTAAATAGCATAGTAAAAAATGTGTATTCTAGATAAACATAAGCCTCAAATAACCTTTTAAAAACTTTGCAAAACATGTACATTATGCTGTCTATTGCAAGTAAGAACTGCTAAGCTATTACTCATTGTCAGGTATTTTCAACCACTATTGAAACATTTGTCTATTAATGCTTAAGTTCTACTTGCACCAGTTTCAGAATCTTGTAGATGTCCTTATTAATTAATGAGTAAGTTAGAATGTTTAAAACATGTTCATATAATATTTTTCTAACAGTCATATTTTTAAACTTAAAAGGATATATTTTGTCCAAATGGACTATTTTTGGAAACCATGATTGCTTAATTTGTGAACATGCTTGAGAAGTGTGAGAGAAAGCAAAAAATAATGTTCTTATTGTGCATAGGCTTATCCCAATCAAAATTTGCTTAAACTTGTCTCTAGTACAGTGGATGGCTGCAGGCAAGTTCTTTTGGTAATATATTTGTCAAAATTTTTATATTATGCATTTTTAAAAGCTATCATCAATAGACTGGCTTCCATGGGAATCTATTGAACCAATTATATGCACAGCAGAGCAGTCAGATCAAAAGTCTATGGTAACAATTTTTTAGTCTTTCACAAGCATAATCTTGATAAGGGCTCATCTTTTACCACTATATCTGACAATGTTCTGCTATGATTGAGGTTTTCAGTGTCTGAAAATTTTTGCTTTTATTCAAAATATTTGGGGTGGTTAAGTCTCAGAGGAGGAGAGCCTACTACTTTTTGACAGTCTCTTCTCAGTTTGGACATTTTCTGGAAAACTGTTCTCTTTGGATGACATGCTGAATGTTGAAAAACTTCTTGAGTGGCCAAGCTTCTTGAGTCACAGCAGTTACAAATCACCACAGTAACCTAGACTTAGAGGCATGTAATAGCAGAAGATGCCTCGTGTCAAAAGACCCTCAAAATAGGACTAAGAATGTGCACCTATCTCAGAGTAGAGTAGAATTAAGGATGTGAATTAAGTAAAGCCTTTGGGAATTTCAGTTGCTGATGGGACAGACTTCAAAATGAGGAAAAATGACTGCAAACATCTGTTAAAAATTAGGACTTCAAATGTGGCAAGTATGAATCTTGGAATTTTAGAAGTGACAAAATAGAACACAAAAACATCAATATCAGTAGGCATTAATGAGCTGAAAGGAACTTATGTATGTTCTTTTTAATCAGAAAATCATATGGTTTCCTATGCCAGGAAGGATAATGTCAAGTGAAATGGAATTGCACTAATAATCCAGAAAGAAATTACAATATCTATCAAGAAATACAATGTGGTCTGTGGTAGGATAATATCTATCTTCATATAAGGAAATCCAGTGGCAAAAAGTATTATTCCAAGTTATCTATCAACCACTGAAGTTAGTGTTGAAAGCACTGAAGACCACTACTAAGGTCTTCCTTCCATCTTAGATCATCAAAAAAGCATTCGAGATGTATTGATAACTATTGGTGACCCGAATGCAAAAGATAGAAGTAAAAAGGACAAAATAGAACTTGACAAATATGACTTTGCACATGGAATTCTCCAGATGGAAGATGTTGAAATGAAATTGATTGTAGCTGTGAAAAGATACTATGGAAATGGCCAGTGTGAGTAGCTAAAATGAAGCAAAGTGTGGACTCTAGTACAGTCCATTAATTGCTCACATGCAAGTTCAGATTGAAGGTAAAGAAATTGAAAATAAGTCATCAAAGACCAAAAAAACAAAATTGAATATGTTGTTGCTGTGAGGTGCCATTACAACCCTATGAAAAACAGAACAAGATATGGTCCCGTACCATCCTCACAATTATCACTATTCACAAAACTCTGAACGTAGTCAGTGTGCTGATCCATCACATTAAGGGTCTTCCTCATTTTGCTGCCACTTCAACAAATATGTTGTCCTATCCCAGGCATATCGTCTCCCCTGACAATATGTCCAAAGTATACAGATGCAGTCTTGACATCCTTGTCTGTTCTTAGTCTGAAAGGTCCACTGAAACCTGTCCACTTGGGGTGATGCTGCTGGAATTTAAAATACCACTAACATAAATTTCAACAACACAGTAACACATAAATCACCACAGTACTAAAAACTGAGAGAAAAGTGGGAATATTATCCACCTGACTTGCAAGGACATCTCAAGAATAGATCTGACATATTGAACACTGATGACAGAAAACTTGATTACATCAATAACAATGTACATGAAGAAAGGAAAGGATCATTAAAAATACAGGAAAGAAAGAACATCAAAATGATGTCAGAAGAGACTCTGAAACTTGCTCTTGATCATCAAGTAGCTATGGTAAATGAAAGAAATAATAAAGTAAAGCCTTGAACAAAAGACTATACAGGGAAGCTTGAGACAACAAAGTAAAATATTAGAATGAAATAGGCAAAGATGTAAGTTTGAAAACCAAAAAAGAATAATATGTTCACACCATATCACCTTGAAAGAATTGACCTTTTGTGTTGGCAAATTACTGAACAATGCTGGTAACATAAAAATAATTAAGAGCCAATAAACCACAGCTACCTAATCAGCATTCAACCTTTTTTAAAAGTCAGTATATGAGCAAGAACCCATGACACTAAGTAAAAAGTCTGAACTTCACTAAAAGCATTACCCAAAAAGATTTTTTCCTAAGAATACAAACTGAAATGTTTCACTAAGCTGATGAAACTGTGAACGCTCTAACTAGTCTGTGCCAAGAAATTTGAAAGACAGCTATGTGGCCAACTTAATGGAAAATATCCATATTTATGCTCATTTCAAATAAAAGTAACACGACAAAATGTACAAATTAAAGAACAATATCTCTGATATCACAAATAAGCAAAAATTCACTGAAGTTCGTCCAAAACAGTTGTATCAGTACATTGGCTGGAAGTTACCAGAACTTCAAACTGAATTCAGAAGAGGATTTGGAATAAGGAATCATATTACTGAAATCAGCTGTATCTTAGTTTAAAACAGAGGATATAAAAAAAAATTTGTATTTTATAGATTACTTGATGCTGTTTGATTATGTGGATCATAAGCAAGTCTGGATAGACTTGAGAAAAATGCAAATTCCAGAACTTTTAATTGTCCTCCTGAGGAACATCTACAAGGATTAAGGGGTCATTGTGAAAACAGAATAATTAAGGATATTACATGGTGTAAAATAAGAAAAGGTGTGCACCACGATTAGATCATGTCACCATATTTATTTGATCTCCATGCAGTCAAAATAATTAAAGAAGCTAGAGTACATGAGACAGGTAGATGAATTTCGGTTTGGGGGATATGCTTATCAAGTTGCCAAATGACAGTGGCACAACCTTGCTTGCTGAAAGTGAGGAATACTTGAAGCATTTGGTAATGAAGAGCAGGGACTGCAGCTTTCAGCATCGTTTACCCTTCGATGTAAGAAAAATCCTCCAAATTCTCACAAGTTGACCAATAAGGAACATCATGATAAATGAAGAAAACATTGAATTTGGCTACAGTTTCATTTTTCTCTTGGTTTTGCATCAATGGAAATATCATTTCTGATGTTAAGTAAACCTTAAGGAGCAGTCTTCCATGGGGGAGTGAGGGGAGTGCTAAACTATATAGCACACAAGGGGAGCACCTATTACTATTTCCCTAAATGAACACTTTTGACCAAGTTTCTATCCAGCCTTTGGTGACCTAGTCTGTGTGCTGTAGACAACTGACACTTTAGACTTCCACAGCATCCTTCATAAAGATTCCATGTGAAAACCTAAGTGAACTGTGTTTTACCTCAAATCCACCTGTAACTCTTGAATTGATGGCTATAGCTTCAAAGTATGAGAAATAGATGACTTCTACCCCAAGGCATAGAACAGACAGACTTTGGACTTTGTATATAAAAAAACTTTATATCAAAGAGTAAATATATATTAAGCAAACATCCTCGCATAATCAAGATCAAGCCCATCAATCTAATATTAGTCCATTAGTCCAACACTAGTCCCTAAATCTGTCTTCAGACTCACACAGTCGCATGCAATTATGCAAAATGCAGGATGATCCCAGACTGGTGGGTGCCAAGTCTTGTGGATCCAATAGCCATGGAAGCACCTCAGGTTGGCACTGGTCTCCACATGGTTCCTCTGGCTCTCTGAGAGTGGTTCTTCAACAAGAAGATGAGGTAGAGAGAGAGAAATTATCTCAAGGCTCAACTAGTCTCTAGGTAGCTTGTCAAAAGGAAGGCAAAGGCAGAGAAAGAGTGTTTATAACCAGAATCCTCAGGAGAGGGACACACCACAAGGAGGCATAACCAGGCTATAATCTGATTGGAAGACTAGGCCCCATGCCTTCATTATTTATTTATCAAATTGGCTTGAAATTATATAACTACCATGCCTGATGGATGGTGGGAATGCCACATGCTTACTATCTTAATGTCTTCTTTGCTTTAATATGATATGTATTTATCTGATAGGCATGGATCTGTTGTTGTAAATAAATCTTGTTGAAAATTCTGTCCCAAAGAGACAGAGAATGACATAAAATGGGGCATTGAATGAGGTGAATCTGGCAAATAAAATTTCATGAAAGGATTGAAAAATAAGAGTGCCCTTAGAGTACTAAGAACCAAGGCATAGCATTTTCAATCATTGTATGCATGTGAAAGTTTGACATTGAATAAGGAATACTGAAGAGCAATTGATAAACTTGACTTATGGCACTAGCAAAAATTATTGAATGCAATATGGACTGCGAAAGAATAAATAAGTCTGTCTTGAATGAAGGCTATCCAGAATGGCACAAGAAAGAAGAATTTTGTCTCTCATTTTTGGACAGCTAATCAAAAGATATTTACCATATCATGCTTGGTGAAGAAGAGAGGTAGATTAAAAGTCAAGGATCCTTAAGATAGTAGTTATCAGTTGTTGTAATAGAGACTGGAAATATAGCAAAATCTAAAACAAACGAAAAGAAAAGAAATACAGCAAAAGCTGTGTGCACAGTTCAGAACTGGTCAGTGTTTTGCTCTGCAGTAAATAGTGTTGCTTTGACTATTAACTGACTGGAGAGAACCTAAAATCAAGTCTTAGCAGATTTTCCCAAGGGACAGAGGGAAATCATTCAGGTTTACTGTGAATAACCTTGATTTTTTTTTAAATTTCATTGGTTAGTGAAAGTTCAGGAAATTTGAATTCAGGATTTTTTCCCTTTCCCTCATAATAGTTTATTGTTCATTGTTGGTGATGCAATGTCTTTGTTTTATGAACCCAAACACTCATCAACCCTAATTTTGCCACTCCAGACTTATTTGGGTTTGTAAACCTTAAAGAATATTGATAAGAAACACAATTTAAGTTCCTGTGACTGGAACTGTACTGATCTTTATCTTGAGTGACTGATGAAACTTGTAATCCTCTGGATGTCATTTATCACAAACTCTAATATTTTATTATCATTACCTTTTGCATAATTATTGTAGTTGTTAGAAGACATCGAGTAGGGACTTATGGTAACACTATCTAGAGCTTGGTCTGCTGCAATCATCAAAAGCACTGCCATGCATGACTCATTGTTGCAGGCACTGTGCCATTTAACCTCCTTGAGGTTAGCAAGGCACGCTTCTCCATGATCGGTTCATTCAGGTCACAAGTCCAAACAAAATACAAATCAGAAAGTTCATTTTTCTCACTTCTAAGGAATATTCCAAAATGTATTTGCTAGTTTCTAGAAGACCATATCATCTCGTGCCATTATTAAATTTAATCTTCCTAGTCATTTAGCACAAAATTTGAAATTCATCAAATACTAATGCAGGTTATATGTGAAAATTTTAAAAATTATTTACTTTTATTTGTTATTAACAGTTCATGTTGGCAATTATAGATATTTAAAGTAAATTACCATGCTGTATCTTATTTTAACACCTTATAAGCAGTAATTTACAAGTGACATTATCCCCTAATGCTCCATTCCCATTTGTAGAATTCTTACATTAGGAGAATTCTTACATTCTCAAAATTATTGAAACACATTATTGAGGTCACTTCATATGCTAAAGTGACTACACAAAATTCTTAAATATGACAACTTAACAAAGCAATTCTACTTTATTCTACTTTGTTGCCTTTCAGTTCTAATTGACAGTTTGATACAACAATTATACTCACAAAGAAACAAGGAAACAAACCCCATAGACACTCAACTGGCAGTAAACAAAAAACTAGATTATCAATGAGGTAGGTAATCAAGTCAGAATCCATAATTTTTGTTCAGAATATAGTAGACCAGCAGGTCTCAACCTATGGATTGTGACCCCTTTGGGGCTTAAATGACCCTTTCACAGGGGTCACCTAAGACCATCTGAAAGCACACATGGTCTTAGGTACCAAGACACTGCTCCTCTATCATCTCCAGGTGGATCTGCCCACATTCAAATGCATCCACATACAAGTATCCAGAGTGAATACTGTTAAATTCAATACCTGCTACCCCGTGCTTCAAGACAAAATTTCATTATTTCTAATTGGAAATAAATATTTTGCAATATAGAATGATGTATTGTTTTGTGATTAATCACTATGATTTAACTATGTTCAACTTGTAGCAGTGAAAATACATTCTGCATATATATATATATATATCAGATATATACTCTATGATTCATAACCACTAGCAAAATTACAGTTATGAAGTAGCCACAAAAATAATTTTATGATTTGGGGTCACTACAACATGAGGAACTTTATTAAAGAGTCACAGCACTAAGAATGTTGAGAACCACTGCAGTAGACAACATTTCAGATCTATACAGAAATATATTGATGTTAATATAACTATTTCGACAAGCAAAATGTATAAAGCTAAGTATTGGAACTATACTGAAATTTAAATAACTGAAAATATTCAGTTAAAATATTTCATAACGTACCTAAAATATTAAAAATCAACCTTTAAAATTGATTAGGTGGTTGGTCGTGGGGCTGCTAGTCACAAGGTCACTGTGAACCCAGCAGGGTCTACATGGGAGAAAGATGAGGATCTCTCCTTCCATAAAAGTCTAAATCCTCAGAAATAGACAGGGACAATTCTACTCTATGTCCCTATGGTTGGAACTCACTTAATGATGGTGAGTTTTGAAGCTATTCCAATACATATTGAATATAATATAAAATAACTATCATAAAATTATCATTAGTATATATTTGCGATATATATAAAACACAGAAAGTATAATTTATTCATTTAACCTAGTAAACTGGTTTTTATATAAGTATGTGATGGAAATACTTTCTGATTGTTATTTGATTGAAACAATTATTTATTATTCTGCATATTATTGAGAACACATGCAAAACCTAAGACCTTTCATTGATCTTAACAAGTTTTTTTTCTAGCTTTGCTTACCTTTATATTGTTTTGTTCCATAGAAAATATATTGTGTATAAAAAAACTAATAACTTCACTGTCTGTCAATACAGAAACTCTACTCAATTAGATTAAAGCAAAGTAGAATGGAAAATGTTTACTAGACATGTTTGCTCTTAAGTCAGTGGGTTCACACAGACCAAACAATATATAGTTTAAAATTCCAATTATTACACTTTCCCAAGAAGGAGATACTGATTAGTTATACAGAGAGAGACATTTAGTTTTTGTGAAAGTCCCCATGCAAACACATTTTAATCAGCAATTACTTATGTTGTTTATAGCCTTGATTATTTGCCATGCAGGATTTTAATACTCCCAAAAGTTATGATTCTAGATCATTAAAGAATATTTTTTCTAAAATTAAATATCATTCCCAAGCACCTGCATGAACCAAATTCTGACTTAATTCTAAAAGCCAGTCACAATAACATGCTCATCATCAGTGTTCTCTATTATTTTGTGTAAGCATCCTATTCTGAGGCAATTTAGAGTTGCTATTCCCTGAATGAATCATAGATACTCCCTTGGTACAGAATTTAACAAATTGCAGTTCCCTATTTCATTTCAAAAGATTTTTATTTTATTTTAATAAAAAGGTCAGAGCATTTATAACTTAGAGAAACAAGATGATATTGAAAGTGAAGTGAAGGGCAAAGTAATATAAATTAGGAATAAGAATCAAGCTACAAATGATTTTTTCAGTCCTTTGAAAATTCAATCAAAGAAAATGATAATCGGAGTACCTATGCTATTTATATTATAAGTATGCAGAGTTATATTATCAATAATTTGAAACACTCCAGTAAAATAAATGAAGATGGAATACCTTATCACCAAAAGAAGTAATGAGACTAGATAAGAAATACTGGCACACCACTGAATGTCATAAAATATGTGAGCATTCATTGTGTTCCATAGAAATAATGACTCATTGATGGGGATGGGTAAATTTTCTCTTCAAAGATAATACCATTCATTCAAGTTTTCATTGAATGTGGTTAGACCTGGCTTAGAAAGTCCTTGCAAAAGTTTAATAACTCAGTACATTCTGTTTGCTTTGTCTGCAATAAATAAAGCATACATATTAATTTTGGGTTATTGAGAAAATGAAGCGCAAAATATATTGAATAAAACAGCACAAGAACAAACTGGACTTGCAAGTACTTAAAAGCCCTCTTAAAAAGGAAAAAAAAATATGTGGGTCTAAATGGAAATGAATAAAAATGAGGACATGGCTTGTATACATTGCAATAATGGTACGTATTTTCTAATTTCACAGTACCACTCTTCTTATCTGTACATTTATTTATATGTTATCTTTATATGAAATTTCCTGAATTCCAGCACAAAACTATGGAAATAAAAGGGAAAATCATTATAGTCTTTCTCTTCAAGAGAAGATAGATAAGGAATGGAGATTTAAGACACACACTCCATATGTCATTATTGAGATATCTGCATGCACATTTATTTATTCATTCATGTATTCAGCACATTTTAATTGAAAACTTATTGCATGGTTTAAACAATGATTTGTACTGGTGACGCATTGATCAAAATCTGCCTTCATACAAGTTTGGCCTAGTGAGAAAGACAATGAACACGCATTTCACAGGAGATAGAGTTGATGTTGCTACTTGCTGCTGAGTTCATTCTGACTTATGACAGAACCGAATGGGTGTCAGTCTGAGTCATCTAGAGAAATAAAGTCACAGACACTCATGTGTTTAAGAAGAAGCTTTACACAAAAGAACAATGGATATTGTGAAAATGTCCTAGCCCAGTCCAGATCAAATCTACAAGTCTGAGAGTAGTGCAAAAATCCAATCTATAAATTCCTCTACAGACACCCACAACACAAATAACGATGCTGAATTCAGGAAGATTGCAAGCCAGTGAGCAGAAAGTCTTGTGGATCCAGAGGTGGTGGAAGCATCTCAGCACTGGTGTGGGTCTCCATGTGCCTCGGGGTGGGTCTCCACGTGCCTCCTCCGGCACCAGGACTCTGGCTCCCTCAGTTTAGTTCCATGTGGTTTGTCATCAGGAATGTCTTGCAGGGCAAGTGTCTGTCCCACTTCCAGTGAGGAAAATAAGAGTTCCAAGAAGTCTCAGGAGAAGGCCAGGTCCACAGATTGGCACCATTGGCTATGACTTGATCAGCAGGCTAAACTCCACCTCTTCACTCCAGTTGACAGGCAATTATGTAATTACCAAAATGTGTTTATGCTAGAATTATTCCATAGGGCATTCAAAGCTGTGAGGCCTGATTTCTATGTCACCCCTGGTGAGTCAACCACTAACATGTTAGCTAGCAGCACTTAACTGTTTACATCACACACTTCATTATATAATGTTGCTATTGTTTTATATAACACATTGTTGTTTATATAACACACATTGATATATAATGTTGCTATTGTTTTGATGTTATTTCATCTTGATTCAGTTGCAGTTCATGTTAACACTAAAGATAATATAGCGAGAAAATGCCCAGACTTTTGTCAGCTTCACTATTGTTGGTATGCTGTAGCTAATTCTTAACAGTTTATTTTTACTGCTGCCCATCCTGTGGCTCTCCTTCCAACCCTAAACTAGTTCATAGTCTTTTGTGACAAGGTTTTCATTGAATAATTTAAAAAGTCATTTTACTGGGGCCTCTTACAACTCTTATCACAATCCCTACATATATGTATTGTGTCGAGCACATTTGCACATTTGTTGTCATCATCATTCTCAAAACATTTGCTTTCTACTTGAGCCCTTGGTATAAGGTCCTCATTTTTCTCCTCCCTTACCACTCTTCCTCCTTCCTTAACCCTTGAAAATTTATAAATTAGTATTATTTTGTCATATTTCACACTGTCTGACATCTTGATTCCCTGACTATTCTGTTGTCCATCCCCTAGAGAAGAGGTTATATGTAGATCCACGTAATTGGTTCCCTCCTTCTACCACACTTTCTCCACCCTCTGGGTATCACCACTTGTCCTAAAGGGATAATCTCTCCTGGATTCCCTGTGTTTCCAGTTCCTATCTGTACCATTGCACATACTTTGATCTAACTGGATATGTAAGGTAGAATTGGAATCATGATAGTGGAAGGGAGCAAACATTTAAGAGCTAGAGAAAAGTTGTGTGTTTCATCTTTGCTACACTGCAACCTGCCTGACTAGTCTCCTCCTCACAACCTTTCTGAAAGGGGATGTCAGGTTGTTGACAGGTGGGCTTTGGGTCCCCAATCTGCAAGCTCCTCCCGCATTCACAATGATAAGATTTTTTTGTTCCTTGATAAGATATCCCTGATCCCTTGACAACTCATGATCCCACAGGTTGACAAGCTTCTTTCAAGTGCGCTTTGTTGCATCTGAGTTAGATGACTGCTTGTTTACCTTCAAGCCGTTAAGACCCCAGACTTTTGATAGCCAGGTACCATCAGTTTTCTTCACCACATTTGGTTATGCACCCATTTGTCAGAAAGGTGAGCACACATGATATGAATTTTTGTTCTTTGATGCCTGACACCTGATCCCCTCAGCATTTCATAATCACACAAGCTGATGTGCTTCTTCCATAGGGCCTTTGATGTTTCTGAGCTGGTTGGTCACTTATTTATCTTCAAGTCTTTATGACTCAAGATGCTTATGGCTTTTGACAGCCAGGCACCATTTTTTCTCTAGACCACATTTGATTATATACCTGTTTGCCTTCAGAGATTGTGTCATGAAGGTGAGCATCATGAAATGCACTGGCTAATTTCTTAAGAAGATTATGAGACTTTCCATTCTAATCTGCTTTACTATCAATGCACTGCTAAAACCAGTCCACTCATCCTCTCACTGACCCACAGCACAATGGGGTCCAGCACTGGAGACACAGGGCATGAATTGTGCCCAGTCTGACTCCCCAACTTCCCTTTGTGAAAAAGGAAGGGAGTACAACAGAGTACCAAGTGGATCGAAGCAATGGAATCTGAGAGGAATTCCTAAAATAGACTTCAGGGGCATGGTTTGGTACCTCATCAGAATTGATCAGAAAACATTCTTAATGGTCCACAGATATACCTGGAACTATTTATAAACTTTTCCCTCCTACATGTCTATCTATGTAAGATAGCAGGATAAACAACCTTGAGGAGAAGATAACAGGACTGATGATTGTGGAAGAGGGATAGTTGTGGGTGGGTGGGTGGGGGAACCATTGGATAAAGGAAGGGGGTAGCAAAAAAAACCAGGGAAAAGGAAAAATCAAATCATCTAAAATCAATGGTGAGGAAAACATAAAATATCTGCTGGGGTTTGATAAAATGCAATGTATCCCATTGGAATTTCTGAGAGCCTAATGAAGGCCTAACATGACAGTGGGACAGGAGGAAAGTAAAAGAAAATATGGGAAACAATCAAGAGGCAAAATATATTTATAGAAGTATAAATATAAGTATGTACATATGTAAATATATTTATATATAATGACAGGGATATAGGTCTATGTACATATGTTTATATGCTGAGCATCAGGGTAGTAGATGGACAGTGGGCCTCTACTCAAGTCCTCCTTCGATGCAAGAACATATTGTTCTAATGACCTGGAATTCTGTGATGCTCACGTAGGTTGGTGTATAGTCTTCCATATAGGCTTTGTTGCTTCTAAGCTAGATGGCCACTTGCTTAACTTTGTCTGTAAGACCCAAGATGCTATAATAGTTTCTAATTTTTCATTGTTTATGAGGAATGGAGAATGGAGGAGGAAGAGGAAAAAGAGGAACTGCTACCAAGAGCTCAAGTAGAAAGAAAATATTTTGAAAATGATAATGGCAACATATGTACAAATGTGTTTGATGTAATTGATATATGGGTTATTATAAGAACTATAAGATGACCACAATAAAATGATTTATTAAGGAAAAAGAGAAACAACAATGGTCGGCCAAAATAAAAATCAGCTGTCTTGGAAGAAATATAGACTGCATACTACTCAGAGGTATGGATAGGAAAACTTTTAATGTACTTTGGACATATTGTCAAGAGAAACCATTTTCTCGAGGACAGTATCCTTAACAGATGGTCTCATATTTCTACCAAGGAAGGTCTAGTGGGTGTGAATCATTCTTTTTATAGTCATGAGTCAAATAATTAGCCAATACCACCATTAGGGTTACATATGCATGTTTGTGAGTGTCTATGTATATTTATAGCTACATACAAGGGAGAGGGTAGCTTCAAACTGCAGAGCATTAGAGAAAAAGAAGGAGGCCCTCACCAAGATGCATTGACACAGTGGCTGCACCATTGTGAGAATAGTACAGAACTGGACAGTGATGTCTCCCTCTGTAGTGTGGCTATGAGTAGGAACTGATTTGAAGGCACCTACCTACAGCAATTATTCATGTATATGCAAAAAGGCATGTAAAATACTTGGCTGTCATCAAGTTGATTGGGAATAACAATGACCCTAGATAGGATTTCAGACGGAGCAGTAAATATTTATGAGAGCAGATAGCTGCATCTTTCTACCACAGAGCAGTTGACTGGTTTGAATCACTCTGTGGTTAGCAGCCCAACCCTTAGCTGACAGCACCAGTAGGGCTAAACATGTGCGCTTATGTATTTGAGTGTGTCTATGTTATTTGCGGTTATATACATGGGGGGAAGATAGCTTCAAAAAATTCTTGGAAAAAACTTCAAGATCTTTCAGTTATCTATGTCAAATCTAATATGATATCTGTACACAATGACCAGCAGTAGAAATATAGACTACATAAATTGGAAGTCTGTTTATTTTAACTTTGGGTTTTTCACATGTATATAGAATAAATATGTATGTGTAGATATCTAACTCACTGACATTGAGTCAGTGCCAAACCATAGGCTTCTAAAGACAGGGTGGATATGCCCCAAAAGTTTTGGAGACCATAGCTATTCATGGGAGTAGACAACCCAATCGAGTGTCTGGTGGTTTTGAACTGCTGCCCTTTCTGTTCACGGACCAACTTGTATCCACTATGTGACCAGGGATCCCTTTGTGAATATATAGTATTCATTCTTATAAAGATATAAATATACATGTATGACAAATGAAGTCACTGACAATCAGTTGATGCTAATACTAGGGACCCTAAAGTAACAAGTAGAATTGCTCATGTGCTTGTCTGAGACTTTACATCATCACTCATCTTTCTCTGTGGGAAGTGGCTGGTAGTTTTGAACTGCTGACCTTGAAGTTAGCAGTTACATTAGCTCAACATGTAACCAGTACACCACTGGGGGAGAAAATTCAAGAACAAACTAGATAATAACCATAGTACTTAGTTTATAATAAGGTGACAGGGTAAAAGGTTTTAATGACTCTCCTTGTCTGTTAAAATGATCAGAGGAAAAGAGAGCAAATAAACATAGAAAGAGAGATTTACTTTTTTGTTTTTTTTAAGATTTACTTTTTAAAAGTATTATTCAATCAAATAATATTTACTTTAATAAATCACAATAATCATAGTATTTTTCTATCATTATTTTGCAAGAATGTTTACTGGTATCCAATAAACATCGATCAGGATAGCATTTTTTAAAATTCTCTTCTGAAATACCAATAATCATTCCTACCCATCCAGCTGCAGAGAGATTTCATTTTGAAACTTAAAATCAGGGTATTACTGTAGAAGAAGAAGGACAGAACTAATTATCTCTGCTTTATTATTAGGTGTTTTGAAAATAACAAAGCTGAATTCATCTTCTCTCTCCCATGTAGATTTACTCTATGACTTAGAACAGTAAATTAATTTGAGGACAGATTATCAATTGTGCTAATCCAGAGAGACTAGAGAAACAAATCCATTGACACACATGTGTATTTATGAGACAAATTTATATCAAAGAGCAATTGTACACTAATAAAACATGCCAACACAGCCCAAGTCAAGTCCATGAATCTGTCCAAATAGCCCTTATGTCCATTATCAGTCTAAAAATCAGAAGGAAGACAGAAAGATCACAGATCATTGTGTGTGAAGTCTTGTGGATCCAATGGTAGTAGAAGTCTCTCAGTGCGTGTGTGAATCTCCACATGGTTCCTCCAGCTCTAGGACTCTAACTACCTCAGCATAACTCCATGGGGCTTGTCAAGAAGGAACGTCTCCAAGGGACTGTCACAGAGTTCAGTCTCCAAGTAGCTATTGAATCTCCTCTGTGCCTCAAAATGAGGTCATCACGCTGCAACCTGATTGACACACTAAACTCCACCCCTTCATGCTTAAGTCTCAAGTTGACAGCAGATCATGTAAGTATCACATCAGATGAGGCATTTGCTGGTACATGCCATCATGGAGGTTCTGACTCTTAGGACTTTATGCAGAAAACAAAATACTGCTGGGTCTGACACCACCCTCAAAATTGCCTTGACAATATGTCCTCAATACTTCATATGAAATAGCACCTATTTGCCTTTAAGAAGCATTCTGCCTGTAATTCCTCAAAGACAGATTTGTTATTTCACCAACAGCATAGCTCCAACACATTACTTGTTCCTCAGTTCCTTTATTCAATGTCCAACTTTCACACACATATGAGGCCATTAAAAATCCCATGTGTGTTGGCCAGGTGTGTTTAGTCAAAGTACAATCTTTATTTTTTCACAGTCTAAAATGTTCCTGTGTATCAGAACTCCCCCAATACAATACATCCTTCAATCTATTGATTGCTGCTTCTAGGAGAATTTATTAAGGATCTAAGCAAGAGGAAGTCCTTGGTAACTTCAATCTTTTTTTCCACTTCTCCTGATACTATTGCTGGTCCTGCTTCAAGGATTTTGTATTTTTTTAATATTGATATGTAACCTATATTGAAGGCTACCATCCTCCATCTTTATCAGCAAATCTTCAACACGTGTTCACTCAGCCATCAAGGTTATGTCATCTGAATATCTCAGGTTGTTAAGACGGCTTCCTCTAATTCTGATGTGTTGTTTTTCTCTTTATATAGCCAGTTTCTCTGACAATTTTCTTAGCCTACAGATGAAGTAACGATGGTGTTCACTTCGAAATCATGCTTAAATCTCTGGCATCTCCCTGCCAGGGTATTGCTAGAAACCTTTTTGGATGATTTTCAGCAATTTTTTTCTGTATGTGATATGGATACCATATTTGATAGTATATTTATCCATTTGAAGCAACTTTCTTTAAATATGTATAAATATGAATCTCTTTCAGTTAGCTGGCCATGTCGATGTCTTTCAAATTTCATGGAAAAGAGGATATCATTACTGACATCAGGTAGATATTGACTGAAAGCAGACAATACCAGAAATATTTTTACTTCTGTTTTGTTGACTATGCCAAGTGCTTGTACAGATCATAAAAAACTATGGATATCTTTGAAAAATATGGGAATTCCAAACACTTCATTATGTTCAAAGAAAACTTCTGAATGGGCCAAAAATCAGTTGTGGGAACAGAACAGGGAGATATTAAACTAAAACAAAAAGCAAACAAAAAAAGCCTAGCATTAAGTTAATTTTGGCTCATAGTAAGCTTTGTGGACAAACAGTAGTGAGTGTGTCTGCGTGTGTATGTGCATGTGTATGTGCTTAACTACCTAACCCATTGCCATTCAGGGTGGGCTTCCAGTACACCATCAGGTTTTCTGACACATTTGGATTGGCATTCCATCAAGACCTGGAGCCTTTTTTTTAGGGGGAAGAAAAGGGGATAAAGCTGTTAGAAATATTCTTCCTTCAGTGCCATCAATCCTTATTCATATGCTACCTTATGGAATGGAATGCTGATTCGTTGATTTGTTACAGTAAACCCTGCATTCCTTCCATTTTTATTTGATGCCTCCTGCATCATGTAATGTATTTACCAGAGAATCTTTTAGTATTGCGACTCAAAGCTTGAATTTTTTCTTGAGTTCTTTCAGTTTAATATATACTGTTTGTTAATCCTTTTTTATGACTTTAGGTCAAACAAGTAGACAACATTAAAATCCTTGATTTTTTAATGTATTGATCAAAATGATGAAGCCAAAACTCTCTTAATAAAATTGTTATGATACTAATTAAAGAATTCTATAATCTCTAACCTTATTGGGTATAATGTCTTCAATTTCAAATAAACAGATAACCAGAAATAAAATTTAAAATGCTAGCACTTAAACATTTTGAACTTTAATATAAGTACAGAGTTGGACATTATGATTACACTTGTAAGGAAAAATCAAATTTAGAAGACAATTACAGAACTTTCACTATGATCTCATAAATTTCCCCTAAATTGGAATTGTATAAAAGGGATCATTAAACCTGAAATGTAAACAAATACAAATTAACAAACACTAACATGACATCACAATTCTTTACAACTTATTAGTTTAGAGTGATTTTCTTTTTTTACAGTTCAATAATTATAATAATTATAGAGGTATTAGGTGTTAGGAATTATAATTTATTCATGGCCCAAAAGATTATGTACAAACTTACACACAAACATACATATATAAATTGGAAAAGTTTATGCTCTGTTCAGGACCTGAAAGAAATTTGGATGACTCTACATAGAAGGTAAGATCTTTTGAGTGATTCCAGATTAGTTTTGCTTCCATAGAAATTGCTTTATACAGGTTGTGGTAATCCATGCAAATAATTTGAGCTTTATTCTAATTAAAAGAGGAAAACTCATTGAAAAATTTGATTGCAATGTGCTAACAAATTGAATCATTTATATATAACATAGTTACACACTTAAATATGTAAGCAACCACACACATAGTTTTTAAAGTGAGAATTTTATATAAACATTTTAAGGTGCACACCAGTCTGTTCAGATCCATTGCCACTTGTGTTAGTCAAGGATAACTGGAGAAACAAATCCATGGAGACATTCATGTGTGTATAAGAGAGAGTTTTACATAAAAGAGCAATTATATATTGAGAAAACATCCCAGCCCAGTCTGGATCAAGCTCTTAAGGCTGATATTTGACAATATGACCATTCTAGTCCATAAATTCCTCTTTAGATTTATGTAGCCATGCAATGATGCTGAGGATTACAGGCCCATGGGTGGAAAGTCTTATGGATCCAGGGATGGTAGAAGCATTGCAGCAGTGGCATAGATCTCCACATGTCATTCTAGCTACAAGTCTCTAGCTGCCATCCATGCCTCCATGTGGTTTGTCAACAGTAATGTCTAACAGGGAGTATGCGCGTGTACTGCCTCCAGAAAGTTATTTTACTCCAGATAACTTCCAAGTGAGGTCATCAAGCTGTGAGGTCATCAAGCTGTGACCTGACTGACAGGCTAACCCATACCCCTTCACGCTTAAGTCCCAATTTGACAACTGATTGTGTAAGTACAACACAACCCCATGTGCAACAGAGGGAAGCACTGTCTGTCCTGCAACACTCCCTCAATTGTTAGGTTTGAATCCACAGCCCCAGTCACTATTCATCTATTTCAATATGAGTCTCCCACCTTTCTGAGGGCCTTCCACGTTCCTGAGCATGAAGTTGTTTACCTGGCACTGGTTTCTACCAATAACCTTTGCAAAGTACAGGAGATGAAGCCTGTCGATTTGGCTTCAAAGATGCGTTCTTGCTATATTTCTTCCAACACAAATCTTTGTGTTTCATTTTTGCAGTCCATGAAATTTTGAATATTTTTCTCTGATACTATAACTCAAATATAATTGAGAAATAAAGGGAAATTTTTAAAGTGTTTCTATCTTGGAGTGATTGTTAGACTTTTCCAAATTAAACATATTAGAACACAACACAACTTCTATCATAATCACCAGCTAATAAAACATGTGCCACTTTCACACAGCAAGTCAGAAAAGCAGACTCTCTCAATAAGCTGAATTCTCTCATTCATAAAATTAAATGGAAGGCTTCCTCATGGTGCCTTCACAGATGAATATTTGAGAACCATTAGTTTAGGTTTAAAAAAGGAGCAGTCACCATGCAGATTATTTAACTTTAATGAGTATCGCAATAAAGGAATGTTCATCTGACAATCATAGATTTTCAAAGTATTTTAAAAAATGACTGAAAATCTAATATTTTACCTACACCTTAAGAGTGCCATCAAAATGTCCTCACACAATTTCATTTTTCTTGAACAAATCTCATCCCCACACTCATAAGTTCAACTTTTCCTCCTATTCCACTGAGTGAATTGACCCTTAACTCTTACCTTGTCCTTCAAATACCTCCTGGCTCCTTCTAAACCAGAATTAACCACCGTTCTTCCACAACATCATTCTCTGTTAAATCGGTTGTCATTAAATGCACACTTTAGATTATCTGTCTTAAAATACCAGCTTTCAATTTGCTGCCTTTTAAGAAACAGGTCCCTCACCAGCATGATTCCCTCTATCAATTTGTTAGCACATTGCAATCAAACTTTTCAATGAGGTTTCCTCCTTTAATTAGAATAAAGCTCAAATTGTTTGCATGGATTACCACGGCCTGTATAAAGCAATTTCTATGGAAGCAAAGCTAATCTGGAATCACTCAAAAGATCCTACCTTCTATGTAGAGTCATCCAAATTTCTTTCAGGTCCTGAACAGAGCATAAACTTATCCAATTTAGGATCACTGAATTGTTCGATCTTTCTTCTGGAATACTCAGCCCTCAGATATTAACAAACACTTCATAGAGATCTTAACTCAAATATCACTGTCAGCAGATAACTATAATGCTTAGTCAACACTCGTGAAATCTCTTACCACAGTGATTCTTGATTTCATTACCTATTTTATTTTTCTCTTAACTAAAATTAAGTTTTGACTGGACTGACAATGGTCTTATTGTCATTCTTAAATACAAAATTCATGATAACACATGAAGTGTTACATGTATTTTGCTACACCCACCACATATAAAACTCTTTCTGGGACATAATAGTCAACAATAATATTTGCTGGTAATCTAGTTAAATATTGAATATATAGTAGGGATTATTGCTCATATTAGTAGATATATTTTAAGTAACATAAACTAATCTACTTGTATAGTAAGGAATTTAAGCTTACCAAAAGAGCAGTTTGGGATTTCACTTCACTTCTGGGAGATACATTTTCTTGGTGCCTTGAACTCTCACAGTCACTGAGTTGATGCCTAATGAGCCCAAAGGTCAGGATAGAAATGCTTCTGTGAGTTTCTGAAGCTATAAATCTTTATGGAAGCAAAAGGTCTCTCCCAAAGAGGAAGAAATGGTTTCAAACTATGAACTTTTTGCTTAGCAACTCAATTTATAACCAACTGAACTATCAGGACTCTTTGACTTTGAGCTAGTTCAAAAGTAATGTAGTGTGAGTCACTTTGGTTAATGTAACATCAACCATGTGAATAATCAATAATACCTTAATACCTATATACCTATAAAATTTGCCAAAAGAAACATATCCATCTATTTCACTCATAATCAGAGTGAACTGCAAGGACAGAGAAGTACCCAGAGAGCTTCCAAGGCTGTATACTTTTGAGAGCCCACTACTGCATCTTTCTCCCATGCAGCAGCTGAAAGTTTGAACAGTTGCCCTTTCTGTGAGCCACTGCACTACCATGGTATCTTTCTGGCATAATGGAGTTTCACCACAAAGTCTCTAATTTGGGAGACTTGGTAAGCTTTTTGGTTGGCAATACTATGTGTGTGGAAATTATTACAAATAACATGATATTTGATATGGCTATATAAAGTTATTACTCCAAGTGATAGGACTATATATTGAAAGTACAATGAATATCCCATATTTGACACCATTCAGACACTATCCTATGTGCTCCTTGTTTTTATTTTTTTTGTCTGTGATTAGCCATAACTTTGAATGAAATAGCTTTCAGTGAGTTCTGTGAGTGTAGTGCATAATCAAAACTGAAGGTAGTTTCATGAACATTCCCTAAATTTGCAATGGGTCACAGACATGTGGGTGGTCTTGGGAGCTGTTTCCTCTGAACTTCCTAATTAGATTAAACTCTTTCTACTTGCACATTAGGTTGTTAAGGGGTCTTACTCCCTTTGCAACTATTTTGTTATGGTCAATTATTGTGCTTTGCAATTTTCAAATAATTATATTATATTGTGAATTACACATAAAAGCATTCATTTATGACAATTTATATGTATATGTATACATATGATTATAAATTATTTAAGCTGTGGTATGAATTGTACTCTGAGGAGATATGGTGAAGTCCTCTGAAATCTAGGACTTCTAGGAGATAGAAGAGAAAAAAAAAAAAACTTAGTAACTTGTTTCTGACCAAAAGAATGCAGCAAAGTCACATTCATGATTAAGTTACAAAATACTCTGGCATCTCAAATTCTAGAAAACCCTGTTTTCTTCTTGGATTCCGTGATTTATTTATTTGCAGTACAGTAGCACAGAGACCCACATGGCATGGTCCTAAGGAAAGCCTCCAACCAGTAGTCAGTGAAGAAGGAATCAGTATCCTAAGACTAACAAGCGCTCTGTGGAACTGAATCATGCCAACAACTCTGTGTGTGGAGAGCAGAGCCTTCCCAATTGAGCTGTGACATGACAGCCACCTGCCCACATCTCAATGAAAACCTGCAAGAGACCCTTAGGCAGTGGACCCAACTACACTATGCCTGACTTCCTGAATACAGAAATTGTGATATAATAAATATTCATTATGAGACTGCTATATTTTTAGAGAAATGTATGCTACATCAGTAGATAACTAAGACAGGCATCTTGACACTCAAATTTTATCTTTAATACTCCAACGTTCCACCTTTATCTTTTCTTATTCTCACTGTAACATATTTCATTTAAATACCTTTCTTGGGAGGAATTTTTCATTACTCTAAACTCACATTGCCTTCTGTTTTAACAAGTGAAAATATAGGCACAATATAATCAGTAATACAATTATCTTATCAATGGTAGAGTAGCTCCAGTGAGGATTAAGTATTATTGACTATCAGAGTCCATATGCATATGCAGAGCTCTTTTGTCATTATAAAAGGAGATGCTTTGCTTGGAGCAGCTGAAAGCAGAGTGCAAATTTCAGTGACATATGGATCAAGGAGAAAGCAGAGCTCAGCATAAATAAATTCGAACTTCTCTAGAGTTTGGAGGGCTTGTCATAAGTAGTTTTCCTTAATCACTGATTTTATTATGTTTCTGTCAGATCATGCACACAGATATCTTTGAAACTGGAGACCACAATATGAAATGATCACATCTAGTTCCAAAGAGTTAGTGAAATTCATATAAAAATCAATAAAGAACTCAAATTCTCACCAACTAGTTTGTTTAAGGAACTTCAACTGGTTTTCTCTTTATTAGGACTGATCACTCAGATACATTACTTCACTCAATACATAATAACCATAACCAAGCCCCTTGCCATTAAATTCAGGCCCATAGTGACCCCATGAATCACTATGAGGATTCCCTACAGCACACAGAAAGCATTCACTAGCTATTGCTGTTTTTTTTTTTAAAGGCAATTTAGAAATTGTGTTTTTACACAGAGTGTGACACCCTCACTATTCTAAATCAATTAATTTCACATATATATTTGTTTTATGTTTCTATTTCTTATGAGAGAGCCCAGATTCCAGAGTGGGCATGCATTGGACTGCTCGCTACAAGGCCAGCAGTGGAAAACAACCAGGTGCTCCATAGTAGACGATGAGGCACTTCTCTCCTCACAGATCGAGGGACCGTCTGGGAAGCCCACTGGGGCATTCCACCCTGCACCACAGAGTCCCCATGAGTCAGAATCAACTCCAGGTGCTGAGGTGGTTTTGATTTGGTTTGGGTTTTGACTAGATGCTGGTCAACAAAGGAATGAATGGTGCACAGTTGGAAACGTCAGTGATCTAGTGCTCATTTGCTGGACTTCTCACCACCAGGGAAGCAAGTTGAAAGCACCAGCCTCTCCATCTGAGGAAGAGAAGCAGACTGTTTACTCCCGTGAAGGATGAAATCTCAGAAGTCACCAGGTCTGCCCTGACCTATAGCATCACAATGAGTCATAGTCGATACAAGAGTAGTGAGTTTGGCTTGGTTCTATATCTCATAAAAATGGACCAGCATATTGAATTTTTTTAATATATTGAGACATTAAATATTTACTTTCATGTTAACAACATATATTCAATTAAGTCACTCAACATAAAGCAACTATGCAAACATATCAATGTTTTTCATGTGCTCAATAATTTTTCCAAGGATATACACCTATAGATAAGTTTTTCTTTTAGACTAGGTTCTCTAAGGAGCAAAACCAGTGACAAGTATAAGTGCATAAATGTGTTTGTACATGTGTGTGATGTGTGTGTATATATATACATATATATATATATATATATATATATATAGAGAGAGAGAGAGAGAGAGAGAGAGAGAGAGAGAAACATCTCAAGGAAATGGCTTACTCTCTGAATTGACACAGTGTCTACAAAAATGACTCAAGCATAGAACAACTGGGAAGCTTGCACAACAACAGAGCCATGTTTTACCCCGGGTCCTTATGGGTCAGAAACAACTGCAGTGACAGGTAGACTTGTTGTGACAGCATGGCCAATGAACACACGTGAGATCAACTGCAGGGTGGAGATATAAATGGCTTGGCAGGTCTCACCCTGGATCTCTTGCTCTTGGATTTTCGGACCAGGCAGCTGCCTTGTTTGTCTTGTGCCTCGATCTGCAAGCTACTGTGTTGCTGTGAGTTGAGGCTCCTTCAAGCCCTGCTTTGCCACACTCCTGGCATATATATCTCTTGAGCTAGGGACTGTCAGACTCTGTCATCTGGCTGACTGTTGGTGACCTGCTGTGCTGTTTGCTGCTTGTGGCTGGATAGCCTGAATTGCTCTACAGAGGACTATCGGTGGTCCTCAAGACTCCAAGGACTGCCAGTCTACTAGCCGTCTACCACAAGTGAGTTGCACTGAGCCATTTGTGCTGCTATATAGATTAGTTACTTGTTCTTTTCTTATGTTACATATCTTTCTATCTATATAAATTTATAGATAGAATAATTAGTGTCCTGGTTTTGTTTCTCTAGAGAACCCTATCTCACACAAATGTATTGTACACAGCTACAACAATTGTGGAGGGAGCTGATTCTAAATGCATTTGTCAGGTTTTATTGGAGGCTTGCTTTGATTGGTGGCAGGGATGAGAGAATCAAAATGTGGCTGGTTGGATACCAGAATCTCTAGTTCAGGGTGCAAGTTTCTGGTCTGTGTTCTAAGAACCAGAGGTCAGATGGTGACAAGGTGGATGCAGGATCTAGCGAGAGAAGCAGCAAGTAGCATTGTTGGAGCATCCATCTATTTGGGACACATGCCACACCCTTACAGAAGTTCTGTTTCCATCAGATGAAACATAGTTGCATAATATTTAGAATTAAGGCCAAACTAAGTTGACACATAACATTGCCATAACTTTTGTTTAGCTCTGTTATGCTTTTCATGGATTTGTGAATGCATCTGAGTGTTTGCTTGGGTGTAAAATCTTCTAACTATAAAGCGTCAATAATTGTCTACAGAAAAATACCCACATGCTAGGACAGCCAAAGGTCTTGCAAGCACAGTAAATGAAATGATTTACAAACATGAATTAGGTCACAGTCCACTATGTACCTTGATGCTTTTGTGTACTCCACATAATTTCTTAAGTTTCAATGCCCTCTCTTCGAGGAAATATAGGAATACCTAATGTGGTAAGAAGGCTAAATATCAGTAGAACTGGGAAGGGAGGACAGAATTAAGCATGCTATGAATCATGATGAAACTTAGTTGATTTCAAAAATATAATTTTCTATCAACTTCACTAACATTCATTTCCTTAGCCCTGGCATCCCAAAAAATGAGAACACTATAGGATGTTTTGCTCTATAGGATATTCATATGCGAGGAAGTTTCTATCTCTTATTTTTACTCCTCTAACCCTAAATCTATCTTTAAATTGACATTTCCTTTAAGTTTGTCCTCTATAACTAATTATACTTATATATACATACTGCTATTCTATTTCATATTATGCTATTTTATATATAAATATTTGCCATCATGTAATGAGACGCAAAATTTCAGACAACAAAGCAATGTTTTATTTTACTTTGCCACTTGTGTTTAGCAAAACATAAGGTAGGCACTTAATTAATATCTGTGCAAGTAAATTAAATTAATTACTCATTGAGCACCTATGTTTAGTCATTAGATTGGTGTCATATGTTTGCTGTGCTAACAGCAGCTCCAAAATAAACCACTTGACTGCTATTAATTTGTCATAAAATTGGTCACATAAACTAAGGATACCAGAAAGAGTGCAATGTTTCATACTGCTCGCCACAGAGAATTCTGCTACTGAGGCTTGGATGTGTACTGTATTGACTTCCTTTCACACACAAGAGATATAGGCCTCTCTACTCTGATGATAAGTTGTGTGGTATTGTCATGGCCTCTAATTCTACCTTCAATTAAATAGTCAAAAGGACAATTACATTTAAGGGATTTCTTTCCTGATTAGACCCGTTTGCTCCATATATCTTTTCATTGAGAGTATGGATATAGTCTTAGATTACTTGGTCAAATTGATAATGAATTATGCTCCTTGAGGCTGTGGTTAATTAAATTGGCTACCCTTTTGTCTTCAGCCTGAGCAGCTGGGGCAATGGACTACAGAGGACTGATGAGTCCTACTTAAGGTAAGTCCTTCAGGGACTTGAATTCCTGCTGTCAGACAGAAATATTTTTCAGATCACAGAGTTCTTCAATCTATTAAGTAGGTCAAAATCTCTAAGGGAAAATATAAAGCAATTTGAGATCTGTTAAAATCAGAGACTATGAATATAATTAGTTAGCTTATCCAACAATGGTGAAGTGAATTGCGGGTGGTGAGGAAACTCCTGAATCTTTTCTATATAATAGAAAAGTGGTCTATGTGGTCTATTGAAACCTAAGGAGAAGTGAGACTCTATAAAGGTGATGGAAGATAGAAATACTGACCTGGAACCAATTTTAAAGACACTATTTTATTAAATTCAGGATCTTATAAGCATGGACAACAGTACTGCTTCTTCCAGCTAGCAGTGTTGGATTAGGTAGTAAAGTATCTGCTGAGGAACTTTGGTGGAACTTTTGTATTGATAATGAGCTGGGTCAGGACTGTGGGCTATCAAAACCCTTTGAAGACATCCACATCATGATGTCAGTGTACCAGAAACTTCTGAAACTCAGGAATGGGGAAGGGAGAAGGAAGCACTCACAATACCTCCTGCTTTCTGTGGGGTCAGGGTATCAATAGGTGACCCCAATGACACGGAGGGAGTGCCTGCCTTGTTGAAGGGGCCACATTTAGAATGGGAAGTCAAAACACTAGGGTGTAGATTTTTAAAAAATCTGCTTGAAGACACACACCTCAATATTCAAAGAGTTTCACACACACAGTACTCACACATACATTAATGCCGTCACATCAGTTCTGACATGCAGTTTTCCTGTATGCACAGAAGGAAACATTGCCTCCTCCTGTGCCTTTGAGCCCATGAGTGCAGCCAACATGTCAACCCATCTTATTGATGGTATTTCTCTTTTTCCCTGTCCCTCCAATTTACCAATCATGATGTCCTTCTCCAGAGACAGATCTCTCCTGCTAATCTGTGTAAAGTATGTGAAGCAATGTCTCACGATCCTGGTCTTCAAGAAGCCTGCTGACTGTACTTCTAGGATAGATCTGCTTGTTCTTGTGACAGTTCATGGTACTTTCAACCATCTTCACCAACACTACAGTTCAAGTGCATCAAAGTTCTTTGTTCTTCCTTATGCAATATCCAATTTTGGCATTCATATGGGGTGTGTTAGTCTGGGTAGACTAGAGGAACAAATTCATGGACATGCATATAGATATAAGGGAATGGTTTATATACAAAAGGAATGAAACATGAGAAAACATCCAAACCCAGTCCAGTCAAAGTCGTAAGTCCGATATTAGCCCAGATTCCAATCTATAATGTCTCCTTCTGACTCACAAAGTCACAGGCCAGTGGGTGCAGAGTCCTGGCACTGGCAGGGACCCCTCATGGCTTCTCCAGTTTCAGAGGTCTAGTTCCATCAGGACAGAGCCATGTGGCTTCTCCTCTGGCTCTTGCAGCTGCTCAAACGCTGCCATCTTGTCTTGTTCGTGATTCATCGTCTCTAAGACTAACTCCCCAAAACTGGGAAGATAGCTTCTCTTCTTCATGAGGGAAATATCATGGGATTTCCCAGAACTCTCAGGAGAAAGCCAGACCTCACTGGCTACTCAATGGCTATATCCAGATTAACAGGCTAGACTCCACCGCTACATCTCAATCATGAAATTAACATAAGCACATGACCACCACATGGAGCCATTGAAAATATCAAGGTTTGGGTCAGTTGTGCCTTAGTCCCGAAAGTAATACATTGCTTTTCAACACATTAATGAGCTCTTGTGCATCTGCAACATGTCTTTGCTTTCTTTACTACTGCTTCCAGAAGTATTGATTGTGGATCCAAGCAAGATGAAATCATTGACAACTTTCCCCCTCTCTATCATGACGTTAACTATTGGTCCATTTGTGAGGACTTTAGTCTTCATGATAGCGAATTGTAATCTAGACCAAAGGCTGCAATTCTTGATCTTGAAGTACATATGCTTCAAGTTCTCCTCACTTTCAGTGAACAAGTGCAGCATCTGCATATCAAAAGTTGTTAATAAGCCTTAATCAAATCCTGATGTCACATTCTTCTTCATTTAATCCATATAATCTGGTGATTTTCTCAGCATACAGATTGAATAAGTATGGTGAGAAAATACAACCCTTATGGTCACCATTCCTGATTTTACAAGCAACAGACTATCAATTGCACATGTGTCTAAATAGATAACAAGACATATACCAAACAATTTAAGTCACTAGTCAAATAGGGTATTAAAAGTACTAAACTTTGGCAAATTACATTATACTCCATGTTATATATATAAAGTCTACATGTGGATATGAAAATTAAGTGCCATACAATAAATAAATGTGCTATAGATCTCTCATTTTAAACATTTATATTTTGTTTTAAATTAGTTAACATAATACTACATAGTGTAAATCAACACATGTCAATATTTGGTGTGTATTATTCACTATCTGACCAATATTTTTAATTGATTCAATAAAACTTAAGTTGGAAATGAAATTTTGAACTTACTAGTATTTAAATTTTATTAATAAAACAAGAAAATAGCTACTAAGTACTTAAGAAATAGATATATAATGCTCTAACAACTTTTTTACATGGATATATAATTTATATACAAATTTAGACAGTGATATGTGACAATTATAATTTTTTATTTTCAATCTAAAGAGTAAGAAACTGAAACAAGAAAGGGATAAGCAATTTTCCCCAAAGTTATATTGTTAATCCACAGTGAAATAACAGCAGAATTCACTATGGACAGAGCAATATTGCCTCCTTTTGGTAATTAACAGGAAGGTTTCATAGAACTACAGTTTCTAAAAATTGGTCACATGCTAGAGGTAATATAATGTTTTCCTTATTCGAGATACTCTGTGAACTATACAGTGGTAATAATTTCTTTTATATGATTTACTACTGTATTAGTCCCAGGAGTTTGGGAGTTAATGATGTCCCCAATGTCTAAATCTTCTTGCATGCTGGTCAGCTCCATTCCCCTAAAACACACCCCTCGTGCCTCCATTAAATACAATACCTTTACATTCTTGGGGTCTGTGATTTACGGCTAAGTCCCACCATAGCAAGAAATTTTGAATAAATATCTCTCATGATAGTTGATACTATTCAGTTCCAAATGTGAAGATCAGGCAGAGGCGAGGCAAATGCAGGGTCCAGAGACAGAAGCTAAATATGTCTAGATGTCACAGCAAATCTTTGCTGATTCTGCAGGTGAGGTAATATGTACTTGGTCCAGCATTCAGGCCCCACCAGAAGAAAGTGTCTGAAGCCACACGCTCTACCAACCTAAAGTTAAAGATGACACCAAGGAAATAAAGGGTGTGGCTTGGATTATAACCTCCACTAAAGTGGGGATGTCCTTGAGAAAAAATAGGATATGGCGAAGTTCTTAGCCTCCACCAAGATCAGATCTCAATATATCTCTCCTCCTGTCAATCAGAATAGTAGAGAATTTCCTACAAAATGGAACCATAGCTACCCAGAACCATAGCATAACCTATAAAGGGTCATGACAAGAAGGGTCATATTAATTGACCCTCAGTAACAATAAAATCAGCAACATCTAGTAGGTTAATAGAACTGATGAAATTCAGTTTCAGCATGACAACTGAACCCAAATGCACACTTTCGTTAAATTCCCCAGATGTTTGAATAGACATCATTTTGATGGACACTATTCTATTTTGCAATCATATATGTGCAGATGAATCACCTGGGTTGGAAGCAATAGAGTCCAAACCTCTGAACTCATAGCCACTCAGCCAACTGTGTCGCATAGTAGCTCCATAGAACAGAGTAGACTTGTCCTTGTGAATTTCTAAGTAAGGCTCTAAATCTTCAGGGGAGTAGAGAGCCTCATTATTTTCCTAAAGAGCAGCTAGTGCTTGCTAGCTACTGATCTTGAAGTTAGAAGCCCAAAGCATAACCTCCTATACCACTAGAACTCCTTTAGGATAGATGATTGATAGATAGATGGATGATGAAAGATAAACAGTTGGTAGATAGATGATGATGATAGATAGATAGATAGATAGATAGATAGATAGATAGATAGATAGATAGATGATAGAAAAATCTGTCTGCCTATTTGCACCACACATGTAGACAGTCTATAGTTCAAATGCCCCAGCACCTATTAAACATCTAGGAGTGAGGCACAAACATCACACATTCCATGTTCCTATGTTTTTTTTGTGATTACCTGAAGACACAGACATTTTCCTAGTGCTGGCAAAAGGGAAGTCATTACTATTGAGACTATCCAGGGAAGCAAAAGTAACCCTGAATCAGAAACCAAGGCAGGATTGATTTCCTTATATAAGTAAATAAGATGGGAGCTTTGTGCTCTCTGAACAAATCATTTCAGCTACAGAGAATCAGTATGTACTACATTCCACAGAACCTCTGGTTATCCAGTGTCATCCAGTAGAAACAGAAACATTCTGCGATGAAGCAGTGACTCTCATGCTTGAGAACCCTTAAAAAGGCAAACTATGCATGCACCTGTGATGACCCTGGTATTTCAACTAAGACAATCATACATTTACTCCCTCACAGTAGCTTCTGATAAAATTCTTCAGAAATACCTCTCTGCAGAGTCATAGTAAGCTTTTCTCTGGGCAAATACAAGTGTCCAACTCCAGTAACATTAGTTTGTTTGTTTTTTTCTCACAATCATGTTATTAGGTGCTAATATCGATATTATATTTTCCCACAATTCAAACCATTGTATTTATTCATGTAACTCTAGCCCCTGGCTATCACCATGCTGTGCAGAGGGCCTGTCTGACTCCAAGAGCTTCTGCTGACCTGCTGGGTCTCACTGGGGCTAGGAAAACTGAGAGGAAGTTCCCATAATAGGGATTTACAAACCTATGTTTCCTCTCAAAACTCTTTTACTGGCTCTTACCAGCCTGCAGACACCCATAGATGAGCACTAGTGCTACCATGCTATTCGACATGTGCTTGTGCAGCTTAGGGTCCAAGTAGATTTCACTATGTTGCCCAGTTCAAAAGGCTTTCTGTTTGAGAGACACTGAGGTTTCTGCCATGCATGGGACAGTGTGAATACTCTTTCATAAGAGACTGACTTCTAGCATGGATACTGATATGTAGTAAATTAATGTTTCTTTTATCCATAATTCCTTGTAGTTTGTATTATAATCCTGAATGATATACAATTTTAGAGGGTGTTCTCTATTATGTTAACACAAAAGCTTCTGAGGGACTTAAGACCTGACTTTAGGAGATGGTGTGAACTAAGTCACGGCCCGAGGGCACCATGAATTCTAGAGGGTGTGACTTAATACACCAGCATTCATTTCTGGGATGGATGGTTGAGTAAAAGACAAACTGCACCTCCATTAAAGCCATTCCTCACTAAGTGAGCTAATTGGGGCACAGAGAAAATTTGTAGAACCATTTGGAAGAGCACATCCAGGGTTTCTAGTGGTCATCAAACAAGATACCATGATACCATGGTATCAAACATCAAACAAGATACATAAGATACCATGGAATGGAACTCAGAGGACCAAGATTATGGGAAACTTCTTCCTATGTAGGCAGAACAATAGGCAAGCTGTCTTCCTGTACCACAGAGGGAGAAGCAAAGAACTATATGGTTGAGAATGAGAGTCTGAGGACTGGAGAGACACATGTTTACTGGCCGTGGACAGGTGTTACCATGGCCAACCATCTACTGCATCCTTACTGTGTATGGATCATGACTTGTGATAATGTATCAATGTCTCCAACAGACCCCCTTAATCATGACTGTTGTCGGTGTGGCTATTACAAAGCCATCATAGATGTATCAATCTGCGGGAAGATAGATTGGTATGAGTGTAAGAATGGAAAGTGAACACAATAGGAAATCCAGAAGAGGTCAGTTATGACCAGCTTTCCCACGCAATTTACTGAGGAAACATTATTCACAAGACTTCCACCTTTTTCTCTATGAGTTGGCAAGTTCACTACTGTTGTCCTTCTCCAGAGACCAAATAGACTGTCACTCCATCTTTAGTGCTATAGGACTGATCTGGGCCTCAGAGGTTCTAGTGTATGGTCCCCAAGCCAAAGGATATGCTCCATTCCTCATGAGGTTATTGAGATTCCCTGAACCTCTATAGAAATTTCATATACATGTAGATGGATAACTGAACTAACCATTCTTCTAGCTTCACCATAAGAAGCAATTGGATGTTTTACAATTCATAATTTGCATAGGAAGAACAATCAACACTGTATAAGATTATGGCTTGGACAATTATATTGTGGACATTATGTTATCATGGCATAATATCACAATAGTATAGTAAAATAAAGTAGCATATCAATGTGATATAATTAAATGCAATTCAATATAATTTAAATGTATAGTTATGTATATAACATTTATTATATATCATAGCCTTTTAGAAGTGCTCAAAAATATCAGTATTTATTTTACTTTCACATTGAATCTAATCTGTAGTCAGATGTGGAAACATGATGGAATATTCTAATACAATGGCTTTAAAGTTTTCTTGTACATCAGAGTTAGATGTAGGCTTTATAAAACACTTATTACTGGGCCTACCTACTTTTTAGAGCTTTAATGCTATAAATTTAATACGGGCATAATAAATTTTATTTCTCTCAAGTGCTCAGGGTATCCTGACATCCCCATATGATCTAAACAAATATCAACTCCACAGAACAAGTAAATAAGACTGACTGGGATAAAAGTAGGGAGAGTTAGTGAGTACAGGTTGAATTGGAGTTGCCAAAGTAAATACTTAATTATGTAACAAGATTTTTATAAATCTAGGTGAAATATTCCTGTGTTTTTGGCAAGAAGAAGTTTAGAACTTAGACCTTCTAAGCTTTCCATTATACTGTACTTCAGACATGTTAAAGGTTATGAAAGTTCTATTCTGTTTTCTCTCCTTCATGGTCATCCCCTATGGCATAGTATCATCTGGAATGGTTTTAATACTACATAATACCTAACTAAGAATGGGTTGTGAAGAGCTCATGGAAAATGTAATTAAAAGATAAATGTTTCCTTTATTATAGATATTCAGTAAATTCACTTTCCTGAATTATTGATTCAACAATGACCCTTGACATCAGATCACTGTAAAAACAAGGTCAAGCAACAATGTGCAAGTGATATTAACAGAGAAAAATGACTAAAATTTAGAAATTGTTGGTTCAAAGAACTCTGTTTACCAATCATTTGTAATAATAGAGTAACAAACATTCAAACATGTGAGCAAAGCAGTTAGGTGAACAGTCATATAGTTTGCTCTTGGAAAAATCGTTATAAAATCAATCACAGAGACTAATAAAAATGCATGTAGGCATTCTCCAAAAAATATTTTAGAATAAATAGTTTTTATAAAAATAATCTTACCTAGATAGAAGTAAAAAAAACAGAGCAAGCAAAGTGTGTATTACATGTATAAGTATGCTATACTCTTTATATGGTAAAGACATAGCTATATAAACAAAAAAACTAAAACTATTTAAGTACAGGTTAAAAGAGTTTATTTTATATGAACATTACTATTAGGGCAGTTCACAAGGTTATGGAACCCCAAAAATGTGAAATTGAAACGGAAGCTGCAAATCTGGCGGTACCAAAATAAATAAACCAGAAGATAAAAATAGCTCAAAAGTAGAACAAGCAAATAATGATGTCATTAGCAGCTAACTCTGACAATTACTTTTCCACTTCTCCTCGGGTAAAGCAAGGATGATGTTTGCAAAGGCACTATTAGCCTTAAGGTAAATAACAGAGCTCTAGCAATATAAACATGATATTAAAGTGCACTTATGATTATGTCTTTGAGTTAATCAAAAGAAGAAGTTGTGCTGTAGAGGAACTACTGGATTTTGAATCAGAAGACTGAAGATGCTGGTTTTGTAATTTTGGGTATAATAAAATTAGCTACAGAAGTTAACTCCTAGGCCTGAATTCTCTCATCTTTGTGTATATGTTAGCAATCAGTCATAAATTAGCATGCAATATATTCAATATTTGAGTGACAAAAATGTCTAGTGAACTCTGTGGCTGGAGATACTAGTCCTCTCGAGGGAACACAGCTGGGCAGACATCATGATTCAAGATCAGCTGTCCTGCAGCTGGTTAGTTAAAAATGGGCTGTATAGAAATGAATTTCTAGATTTTGAAAATCAGTTTATCATTTATTTGAGAGATATTTAGAGAAGGTTAAAGAAAACATAGACTGTAAAGTCTAGATAATGAAATTTCTGTTAACATTGATAGCAGACACCTGCAATGTATTGAATGTCCCTTTAAATAGAATCTGATTTATTTGCGTTGTTTCTTATAGAATAGCTGGTAAACTTTGAACCCTGAGCCACCGAGTGAATGGGAAAGTAATAAGTTTAGTCTCTTCTCTTTGGCAGCTCTGTGCTGACCTTTCACCTGATCCCACATATCCATTCCAAGGGCAATCATTTTCTAAACTCTAGAGAGGAGCAGCAATGTGACATTAATATAGATATAGTCACCCCCCTTGGGGCAGTTGACACAAAAGCCAACTCCCTTTGAAAAGAATATTTTTTTAGTTTTTGTTCTATAGACTGGATCTATCAACATCAAATTCATGAAAATAATTCAGATCCACTTTAGATGTACTCTTTCCTTTGATCTACTAAGCAGTGTAACCAATGAGCTAAATTAAAGAAGGAGTCCTAAAGGGACATAAAGCACAAAATATCATTTAATTTAATGATAATGAACAAAGCAGTTTTGAGTAAATAGAAAAGACATAAACTCATTGCCATCAAGTTGACACCAACTCATAAAAATCTTCTAGGACAGGGTAGAATTCTTTGTGTGATTTTTGAGAGCATAATTCTAGGGTTAGAGAAGGGAAAGTTTGCCTCTCTCCTATAAAGTGACTGGTGGTTTTGAACTGCTCATCTTATGGACCGCAGTCCAATGCATAGCTATTACATCATCAGGGATCCTTGTTTGAGTATACAGGAAATCAGCCATTTGAATTATCAACTAGCTGCAAATTTAAATAGTCTGTCAGCAATTACATGTATTTCTAGAAATATTCAACTAATTACAAAGGTACTTTTTAAGATGTGAAAGTATATTTTTTCATCAAAATTTAAAAATAGTCAATGAGGCAATTCTGAAAATTGCAGATAGCCATCTGCTTTGGGATGGGAAGATATAGTCTTGCTAGGCGTGTAATGATTGACTAAGTTTGTTATGAATATATAATAAACAGACTTACTACTAAAGTGACTTTACTTATTGATAGTAAGAAAAAAGTCCATTTAGTCAAATGTCATCAGACACTGATCTTGAAATTCTTCCACCTAATGAGATAAGCTGTTTTCCTTCTTTTGTCTTGTATTAGGTTGGAGTCTATTGAGAAACATAATCAAGAAGCTCATTCATATAAGAAACTTTATGACAAGAAATAACTTTATATCAAGTTAATGGCCTAACCTGGTCTAATCCCCATCCATAGGACAGGACCCCACCAGATTCTTGCAGTTGGCAGGTTAGGAACTGGGAAGGTGAATTGAGGAGATGAGAGATCACCTGCTGGTGGATGCTGAGTCTTATCCAATATCAGTCAAAGCATGGCAATTCACTGACAGCACCCTGGCTGACAGAACACATGGATCAGTGGTCTCAGAAGACAGCTATATTATATAAACAAACAGTATAACACAGAAGGACAAGATTAGACATGAGAGAGACCAGTTCTCCACAGCTGAATTTTTAAAGAGGTCACCCTCCCAAGGAGACATCATTTGGCTATATTGGGCTCTTGCCATACATTCCCACAAGTGTAGCAAGTTGACTTAAAATCTAACTATACCTTTTATGCCATATGTTTCAAACCATGGGTTGCACTTTTCCCCCCAAAGTGGGAGAGAAACAAGAGTGCATCTTATGGTCTGAAAGTGTGGTACCCCAGAATATTTTAATATACTGCTACTATTTGGTTCAGAATATTTTTTTCTTTTTTTCCCATTCTAAAAACTGGGTGTGTCTTATGATCAGGTGCATCTTATGGTCTGAAAAATATGGCAACATTTTTGTAAATCTGTTCATTTGTAAGAGAAGGCTTATCATTTCTTCTGAGTCAGAAATTATAGCCTTTTGCTGTGTCACAGTACCTGGCAAGCTAAACAAGCAAATGCAATAATGATTTTAGCAAAGCAGTAGAGCAAAGAACGCATGTCAATTATTTTACTAAACAGTTAAAAGTCCCTAATATTACCCAGTACCTTTGGGGGAATTTAGGCTGAAATGGCATATGTATATACATATACATACATATATACATATATATACACACATGCCTGGATCCATTGAACTTAATTTGTGAAGACATGCATGCAGGTTAGTTTGTAGACAAAGAAAGTATATACATCAAATAAATATGTGCTTTTACAGAAAATAATAAATGCTAAAAACTTCAAGTGCAAGTGTGGCAATCTGATGGAAGCATCAAGATTTATTTTACGTCTGCTGCTCCTGAGGTCATGTGACCAGAGCTGAATGTGCTGCTCTGGGTTTGATTCTGACTCAGAGACACTGTATTATCTTATGGGTGTCTAAGGTTGTAAATCTTCACAGGAACAGAAATCCTCATGTGTGTCCCACTGTGAGGATATCACTGTACACCCAATTGAATAACCTGGGTCCCTCCTCTGAGTAGATAAATGTAATGAGAGAGAAGACATATGTATAGCTAGGGACCCATGTTTGAGGGAAAGGGAGACAGAGTACAGAATGGTTAAGCAAAGATCTTTTTTTTATGTTACAGTTTCAGCAAGGGAGTCGGTACAAATGAAGAAAATTGACAAGGAAGAGTTGTCAAGAATTTGGAGTGAGTTGAGTGAATTGATAGAGCTGAGTGTCCAGCTTTGTTAGCTATTAGGATAAGGTGCCAAATTGGAAACAACCCCTGTCTTTCAGTCATTTATTCAGATAGTAGTCATTAGAGAAGAGCAACTTTAAAGTATTCAAGAGCAGCAAGGGTATTATTATTAAGGTATGCTTGAACCACACCATTATATTTTATGTCACCTCATATGCACATGAAAGTTGGCCACTGAATTCAGAAGACCACAGAATAATGGATGCATTTGAATGGCAGTGCTGGTGAGTGATGTCGACAGTGCACTGGACTGTCAAAAGACCAAATAAGGTGTCCTGGAGGCAGTACATCTGGGATCCTCCTTAGAAGTAAAGGTAACAAACCTGACGTACAATTGACATGTCATCAGGAGAGGCAAGGTCCTACCAAAGAACATCAAACTTGGTAAGATAGGACGGCAGTGAGCAAACAGGAAGACACGCCTCAAGATGAATTAAAACAATTGCTGTAACCAGGGACTCAGACATAACAGTACCTATGAGCAAAGCATACCATTAGCTAGTGTTTTGTTCTGTTTTACGCAAGGTCATTCTAAAATGGAACCAGCCCTGGGGCACCTCACTAGCAGGAATATCACACAAAGAAGGCACTCATCTCCCTCACTCCATATAGCACCAGAATTGGTAGTGAAGTGAGTGCAAGGGTTATTGCAAGTTTGAAATAGAAAAGCTAAGAAAGGAAAAGTTCAGAGCAAAGGATGAGATGGAGAAGAGTCATCACCAAACTCAACAAAAATTTAATTCTGCCAAACTGGTAAGAACTGGCTGACTCCCACCACGGGATAAAACTCAATGCCCAATTTCCTGATTTTAATCCCTGGAGCAATTCTTCGTTATGTTTGCACAAAAACCTTCTCATTCCTGCACAGGTTCGGTGAAGTGCAATGAAGTGTTCTTAAATACCCACTCTGCCCAAGGTTCTCCATAGTTTTTCTAATGATGCACAGTTTAATGCTTTTGCTTAGTCAATTAAATCCAAGTAAACATCTTTCTAAATTCTCTGGTGCCAGTCAATATCCATTTGCCATCAGCAATGATAAGCCTTGTTCCATGTCTGTTTCTGTATCTAGTCTGAACTTCTGGCACCTTCCTGTTACTATATGGGCTTGAATTAATATAATGCAATTGTAATAAATATTTTGATGCTGTGGATTTGACAGGCCAGGGTAAAAGAGAAGTAGTGGATAACCGAATGATAAAATGTGACACGCAACCAACACCTTTTCCATCTTACTGTTTGCTTGTCTATTTGGATAGGCATGTTTTCTTATTCCTTGATGTCTCATTTTAATGCAAATCATAAATTTCCATTCCAACTTTTCTACTGGGGGGGGAGGGCAGCATGGTAATATATTGGACAGCTAACAGAAAAACCAGTAATTTGAAACCACCAGCCACTCTATTCTAGAGAGATGTGACTCTTTACTTTTAAAAACAGTAGTTGTTGGTGTGCTCTGACCCTCACAATCTATGTACAACAGAACAGGAGCACACCAGTCTGCTCCATCTTCAACACTTTTCCCTTGCCCGAGTCCATTGTTGCAGCCACCATAACAGCTACAACTTGGGAACCCATAGGACAGTTCTATCAGAGGAGTGCCAGGATTCGGAATGGATTGAATGACACTGAGCTTGGTTTTGGCTTTGATTTTCAATTATAGGAACATGCCATATTAAAACAGAGTCCCTGGGTTGTGTCAGGGGTTAAGATTTCAGTTGTTGACCAAATTGTTGGCAAACTGAACCCAGGTGCTATAATGAATTAAATACTCCACTACTGACCAAATCGTTGGTGGCTTTAGTATAATCAATGGATGCCTAAGAAGGAAAACTTAGCAAACTACTTCCAAATATATCATCCTGTGAAACTTTCCTGTGGAACATAGTTCAATTATGGCATGCATGGAGTCATCATGAGTACCAATCAATTCAATGATGAGTGATAATCATTATTATTATAATCTTAATTATTAATCATACAAGGGCAATAGAATCTTTGACAACATTCTTATATTTTTAATTATATTTTCACTTCATATTATTTGTGTTATACAATGTTTTCTCTATTTCATTTTTTTCATCCATTTTTCCTTGGGTCAGAACTCATTTAAACTAAGACAGTAAACTCACACATCATATGTCACAAACAGTAATAAGGATTTTATGCACATAATTCATTAATTCCATAAAAATCTACATTATAACTGTTAGTTATAGGATAGATTTATATAGAATTCATACCTTGTATTCATAAATCAGTAATATAAAATTTAATTAATAGTGCTGTATGATTTATTTGAGATCAAATAAGATCCATCAAGATGGAAGTGTTGAAGCAAGGATTTGAATATACATATGAGCTTTTGGGAAAAAAAAAACTAATCTCATAAATTGCATGAATATATTTTTAATAATCTAATAAGCAGAAGCTCAATTACCTAAACATATCACACTGCAGATTTTCCACATAATCACCCATTTCACTGATGTTGTGTTACCATAAAACTACTTACACTGGGCTTTGAGGTCAGAATAAGTTCCAAGCTCTGAAAGATAAGTAGATACACAAGGATAGGATACAGAGGTCATCAATGACAGAAGGTCAAGGAGGTTGCATGTATTTGTTACATGTACAAATTCCTGGACAAATAGACTTTTTTAGATAGTTTACATATTTTTAAATGATTTTGGAAAACAATGTGTTTCAATCATTAGTTTTGTTTAGATGCTGATCTAGGTAATTCCTGATAAACTCTGACTATGTTTTCCCAGTTCTTTCCCATATTTACATGATCTACATTTTTCCTAATTAGCTCACTAATTAGCTCCTAATTAGTATTTTATTTTAATTCTTCACATCTAAGATGACCTGTGTGAAAAACTGCATTGGAAAAATAATCACATAACCAATGTGATCTAGTATAAAGTAGCTTCCCTTTTCTTTATAAGGCTTGCATTGAAAAGGCCTCTAAAGTTGCAAACATTCGTTGATCCTCTGCCACAGGAAAACAAATGGAGAATTAGCTATTGTCCTCCTTCTAGTAGTTAACCAACCTATAAAGATTTCACTTTTGATATTTAACCTTGCTAGTAGATGTATGGTATTACTTTCTAGTTTGTATTATAGATGGCAATTTACATTTTCATTTCTAATCATAATGTGAATGTAATCAAAATTCAAATCAGTGAAAAATTAATTATACATAGATGTTTAAATAAATAGCCACATGAGTTTACATGAGCAAATTAATGAAAAATCCAGACACTTCATATTTTGTCATTACTTTATCTGAGTGTCATTGAGTTAATGTCTACTCACAGTTCCTTATATAAGGTTTTTGAAGCTATGACTCTTTACAAGAGTATACTGTCTCATATTTCTCTCAGAGTTCTATTGGATTTGAACTATAGATCATGTAATAGCAGTACACATTTGCTTGGTAACATGAAACGTGTTTTACACAAGAAGAAATTATTAAGTAATTATTGGAGTAATTTATTAGTTAATTCAACTATAAGAAAAAAATTAGTAAAAATACATTTGATCAAATTTTCACATTTCACCTTTAAATATGTAAGGGATTCAATGGATTTAAAATAGAAGGCACATCCTTAAACCTTAGAAAAAGAATATTAGAATTTTTATCATGGAAATTTTTTTTTCTTGATGTGAGGATTTTACTAGACTCCTATAGAGTGTTTGGGGGTCATATCATGGATAAACTACAAAAAAGCTACAGAAAGATCTATCTTGGTTAACCTACCTTGGTTAGTCTGTCAGTTTTAGTCTCAACTAGGATCTTGTACCTAATTGGTCAAACACTGATACTATGAAAACATTTGGTTCATATAACTAACATTTGCAATCAGTTCATTTAAGTAAAGATGGTAATCCTGGATAATGCAAGTCGATTTTTACCCCATCGTTTGCAGACTTTCAGAGGAAAAACTGAGTTTTCATATATATCTATATATATCTATATCAAAGTATTGATGTGAGCAAAACTCTTGCCTCTTCATAGCTACAAAGACAAATGTCATTTTAAGTACATAGGTGTGCTTGACACACCACACCAGGGTGCTTTTAGTAGTCTCATATATATTTGAAAACTGGGTAGTGAGTAATATACAGCAAAGGAGAATTAAGACACTTGGTTTGTGGTGCTAACAAAGATTATTAAATGACTCACCACTACCAGAACTCATAGATTTTTCTTAGGAAAATATAAGCAGGCTGCTATATCAATGGGTACATCAGGAGGGCTAGTCCTTGGAGGACAGCATGCTTAGTGAAGTCATTGATCAGCAAAAGGAAGGAAGGGCCTCTACAAGATTGAGTTCATGCCTGCAACAGAAGACTAAAGCATAGCAAAGATAGTTATTGAACAATTCTCTATTCTAAAACATTGACTTGCTATGAGAAAAACAATAACTACATATGTATGTATGTGTGTATGTACATGTAAGTAGATTTGACTATTTGGGGTGGGTAACTTTTGGTATATTACAAAAATATAAGAAATCCTACAAATAATGAACATAATTGAGTATTATTTTGCTATTACAGAAGTTCTAGGTTCTAAATGATAAAAATAGTTTGACTAGAAATCTTATATTACAGACTGAGTCCTGGATGCATAGTGTTTGAGTGCGGGACTGTAGCCCCATGGGATTGGTGGTTCAAATGCCCTGGTGACTCTCCAGGAGCAAAGCTGGGTAGCTCCCACGACCACCAGAGGGCAGTGATATCCCCAGAAAAATAAAAGAACAAACAGAAATACTATATTACTGCTAGGAATCTTACATGCTGTTTTAACTTGCGGTACATAAATATTCATGTTTCTACATATTTCTATTTTTAATCTAGGATACATCAAGAAGATTGCCTTGCTTTTTGTGAATTTTAAGATATTTTAAATATTATAGACAAGTTTATGTATTTGTTCAAGTATAGGAATGTTCCAATTGTAGAGGTAAACAGTTTAACTCTTAAAGGACAACATTATATTTAAGTATATTTAAATTATCACATAGCAAAGAGCATATCTTGAAAAATGTGGGAATGTGGAGACTAGAGTAGACCTATTTTGAAAGGTGATATGATTTAAAATAAGAAGAGTCCATTTTGAAGTCCCATGAATTATGAGCAGACTAGCAGTTATAGCAATAGACTGAGGGCAAATACAGATTATAAATGCTTTTTTAATAGGAAAAGTAGAATGCACATTATATGCTATTCAGTGAATTAGGGCAGATATGGCTATTTTGTGCTTTATGAAATAGAGGCTTAAGTTCAGAAGGCAGCATTATGATATGGACAATCATGCCTTCAGTCAGACCATGAAGATAATAGTGCAAATCACAGTTCTCCTAACTCGCATCAGAAACAGCACCTGATCTACATATAAAAGTTGAACAAAGATTCATCAATCATATCAATGATATCAGATGAGCTCTTGAAATTTAATATCGAAAATGGATTTGATTATTTTATTAGCCGTATGATCTATAGGGTGATTATTCATTTTACTTCTGGCCTTCAAAGTCAGGCTAATTCATGTAGACAGCAAAGCCAAATAGCAATTCTTTAAGGGAAGAGAGGAGTAATAACTGAGTAGCGTAAATGGTTACTATGTTGCATTCCTAACTGAAAGGTTAAAAGTTTGATCCAGTTGAGAGATACTTATAGTGAAATGCTTAGTAATCCACTTCCGCCCAAATCAGTCATGTCAAACCATACCGCACATTTGAGACTACCATGAGTGAGAGTTGACTCATGATACTTTGTTTCCACATACATCAACAGTCTTTTCATGACTCCTCAGACATTTCCAGATTTTTCTGAACTCACTCTTCACATAATTAGCAAAAATATACCTATTACCTCAATGCACGCTCCAGTCATCCTGAAACTCTAAGCGATTTCAGAGCAGAGACTAGAACCTCTCCCTGGGTTTCCCACTGGTTGGTCTGCTCTGCAGATATAAAACCTGTCAGTTCCCACTAGCTCTGACAATGCTCTGCTTCTGTTCATGAGGTTTTCTGTATCTGGAAATATTTTGATTCCATCTATAAGCTTTTTAGTGACCGATTCCTCAGAAGTGGAATCCTATTCTTTCTCTGTAGTTTGTCTTATGCTAGAAGCTCAGCTGAAACCTCTTCACACTGAGTGACCCTGCTGGCATGTGGAATACAGGGGCCATTGCAGAACAGACGCCAGGTAAGTACAGGGCCGGCAAGAAGTGCCAGATGTCTAGATGCATACTCCCTTCGTTCCAAGTCCCAATCAAGAATGAATTGCTCTCGTTTTGAGTAATCCCCCACCAAGGAATAAGGTCCTGAAGGCTTAACTCCTGCAGACTGCACACAATCAGCATCATTAGAGTTGACTCTACTTGAGATATGGTGGTGTAGTGTTTACACGTTGGTCTGTGATCTGCCTGGTCAACAGTTCAGAACAGCCAGCTGCAGTGAGGCAGAATAACTGAGCTATCTATTCCCATCAACATTTAAGGTCTCTGAACCCTCAGGGGTCACTGTAAGTCAGCATTGACTTAATGACAGTGAGTCCGACTTTGAGCATGTAGCACTTCCTCAGTCATAATCTGAATGTCTTCTGATGACTGATGCTCATCTTCTGTGACTGTCTGACAGTGATCTGCTTCTATTCATGAGGTAATAAAAGTGGTTTTATAGATACATGTAAAGAAAGCCAAAATCCTCACAATTAGACCAAGAGGTAATAGCATGATGAATGAAGGAAAGTTTGAAGTTGTAAGAGATTTCATATTGCTTGGATCCAAAATCAATGTTCATGAAAGCAGCTGTCAAGAAATCAAACATTTTACACTGGAGAAATCTGCTGAACAAGACTTCATTAAGGTGGTCAGCAAGAATGTTGCTCTGAGGATTAACCCTGATCATGTTATATACAATCATTTCATATGCAAGTGAAAGTTAAATATTGAATGACGACCAAAGAAGAATCAACACATTTATATAATAGTGCTTGTGAAGAATATCAAAAGTATTAAGGACTGCCAAAAGGACAAACAAGCTTGTTTTAGAAGAATTACAGCCAGAATGCTCTTTAGTGCAAGTCTTTCACATACTTCGGACATGTCATAAGAGGCCTGTTGCCTGGAGAAGGATATCATGCTTTGCAAAGTAGAAAGGCAACAAAAAGAAGAAAGGCCCTCTAGAAGATGGATAGGCACCATGGGAGCAATAATGGGTTCAGATATGAGAAAAAGTGGGAGCTCAGCACAGGACAAGACTGTGTTTCCTTCTGTAGGACATGGAGAAGCTATGAGTCAGAACTTACTGGACACAGAACCACAGTCTCCACAGTGTGTGAGATAAACTAAAGTGACCAGATTTTAAGTGGGACAATATTGACCGGGGGTTCGGAATGGGGGGTTTTGATTAAAAATTTGGTCTACATTGAGCAACAAAAATTTTCATAGAATGCAAAAATAGTATTGTAACATATTTATTTTAATTTTAAAATGCTGCAGGACATTAAATTGTTAAAAAGCGGAACATCTGGACACCTTACTAAAGTACATCTGCAGATAGATAGGTAAATAGATGCAGATATAGCAAGAGATGCATATTTTGATTGATAGATATATAATATTTGCTTTATCTAACAAGACATTATAAGGACAGTAAGAACATAGCTTCTCCTTCTCCCTACATATTTAGTTCATTAAATTATTTCAACTGGTTTTTAATTCTCTTTATAGTGGAATGCCTCTCTTACCTAAATTGATTTTTTCACTCTGCTTCTTGACAATAGTATACCTGTATCTTTTCTATTTAAATTGCTAATCATTAGCTATTATTACATAATAATACATTTTACTTTACTATTGATGTTCTATTTGGTGACTACGCTAAATTCATTTACTAGTTTAGTCCTTTGAGATAATTTTAAATTGCATATACTTTATGCATACATTTTAATAATTTTATGCACAAATTTAAATAATTTTAAGTAGCATGTAATAGATGTACACATACAATTTAACTTATTTATTCCTTAAAATACTTATCTCATCTTAAAAACCATCAGAAAACTTGTAGTGAGTTATTTGTTGGCTACTAACTGCAAGGTGGTGGTGGCTGTGGTGAGGTACCAGTAGATGGGTTCAGATTCCTTGGGACTCCCTTTATCAGAGCTAACATTGGTGGGTCCTCCACCATCTTCAAAGCTGCTCTTATAGTTGAGCCCATCACTGCAGACAATGTGCTAATCCACCTGGTCCAGAACCCACAGCATGTGTGCTAGGTGGGTCTTTCAAAACCCCCACTGCTCGGAGGCAGAAAGATGAAGCCATCTACTCCTAAAAGATTACAGCCTCAGGGGCTGAGCCTTGGTGGCCTAGTGGTTGAATGCGGGACTGAGGCCCACTGGCTTGGCGGTTCAAATCCACCGGCAGCTTTCCAGGACCAAGGCTGGGCCTCCCACTCCCACTAGAGGGCAGTGATGCCCCCCCACCAATAAAAAGATTACAGTCTCAGAAACCCTGTGTCCTATGAGCTGGAATGTATTAGATGGCAGGGATTTGGGTGCTTACATTTTTGTTTATTAAACAATATTAACTGGTAGTAATGAGTTATGATATCTATTCTTTATTCCCAACTGTAGCGATGCATCATTTAATAAAATGTTGGCTGTAATTAAATTAGATAGCCCTCCAAAAACTGAAGGTTTCCTTCTATTACTAATTTCCTAAAAATTTCAATTTCATCTTACAGATAATAAAGTTTGACAAAAAGTTTCTTCCATTAAGATAATCAGATTGGGGAGTTCCAGTCAAATTGGCGGCAAAGTAAGAGGCCCATTCAGGGAGCTCCAGTGAGTCTGGAGTGTCCTGGTGAGTGGAAAGGTCCCCACAGGTTGTTCTCCCTGTCCAGGAGGTGGGCCTGCCCCGCAACTGCTTTATTTCAAGCCTCAGAGAACTGGGCCCTTAGATGAGGGATTTGCCGCTGGCTGGGCGACCTCTGTGGTCTTTGCCAACAGCCAGTGCCTCCCTATATCCACCACCTGGTCTGGTCTCTGCTCCAGGAACAAGAAGGGTAACATGTAGAGTTCCCCAAGGCCAGGCCTGACCGTCACATAGCAGCGGTCCACTCGTGCCTCCCACCTAGGGGAGCTGAGCATGTCTTCCACCGTTCCCCCTCCCTGCAAGGAGCTAGCAGGGAATCCGGCTGCAAGCTCTGCTCCCCCCAGAGAGCCACCCAGGTCCTAAGGGCCAAACTCGCAGCAGGTCTGATTTCCTGCCTCTGGGTACACCCAGTGCCAGTGCCTGGCTCCTCTCTAGCCCCCAGGTGGTCAGGCTTGTTTGGTTGGTGCGGCCCAGCCCCCCGCCATCACAGCGGTCCTATCCACAGGGAGCAACTCCGAACTTCCCACACACCATTTCAATGCTATCAGCGCCTCTCCCTGCTTCCCCCTGAGCCACAGGGAAAAATCCAAGTAGCCTGCCACAGGAACTCACCTGGAGCTTAGGGCCTGACAGGAGTTTTTGAAGCTTGCCAACCTCGGCATCCACGCCCTATCTGAACAGGCAAGCCATGTCGCCTTGCCATAGGGGTGGGATTTTGAGAGACGATTCGGCCTGTGACTCAAACTTGCCCCAAGCAGATATTGGGAACTGCGCTTTTCAAGCACGCCTTTTGTAGCCGCTACACCTGGCCTTTGCAGGCACACCACGCACCATCTCTGCCCCAGTGGTGGGAGTCTGAGTATTGGACCAGGGCCTTACGAGTCCCACAGTGCAAACTTGCTCAGAGCCGAGGGAAAGCAGTCACTGTGACTAGGACGTTTAAAACTTTCCACTTGTAGCCGCTGCACCCAATGCCTGTGGGCATGCAGCCCTCCCGCCTTAGAGGAAGGTATCTGAGTCATGGACAGGGACCTTACAGGCCCAGCAGCAGGAACTCACCTTGGGCTGTAGGAAATCAGAGACCTGGACCTGATCTTGCAGGTATGCCACCCACTGCACCTGGGCAGTAGGGTAACAGGCTCATGAGCCAGGGACTTACAGGCCCGCCTTGAGATGCCTCGCCCAGAGTTGGGGACTGGGTTTTTGCAAGCCCACACAGCAAGTGGATCAGTGGAGAGCACATCTCAGACCCAGAGGGTATCCTTGCCTCCAACCTAGCCTAGTTCCAGAAATACAGAGGACCGGTGACCCAGTTCTGAGAGCTCTCCAACCCGCGCAGGTTGCACCACTTTAGCTCTAAACATTAGGTCTAAACAGCACTGCCACCCATCCAGCGGTCTCAGATAGCCCTACCACTGTTCTCATCAATTAAATTGAGTTCCCTATAGCTGTCCCCAACAGTGCCTGCACCTCTTATCGCTGCTGAGTTTTGAGTCACTGTAGCACCTGCTTACAGAGCAATCAGACCAACCTCCCTAATAGACCACAGGCAGTCCTTGTAAACATCTCTGCCAATCACACTGTGAAAGCACGCAAGGTCTCTTGGTCTTCCAGGAATATGGCACCACCTCTTCGAAATCATCACGTAAACAACAACATACCACATCATTCCAAATAAGTAAACAAGAAAGTCAAGCAACATCAACAGAACTAACGCCACTCAGAGAAGAATCTGACATGCATCTGCTCCAAAAAGAAATTTTCAGAAGGCTGTTTGGAGTAATACAGGGGGTGAGGGGAGCTACACAGAGTAAGGATGTAATGATAGAGGGTATGAAGTCCACAATAGAAGGCAGGAAATCCATGCACCAAAAGGAAATACAGGAGTTAACAGAGGAAGTGGCAGAAGCTTCACACAAGATCGCCAATCTCACGAAAAGATTAGAGGAGGCTGAGACTGATAGAAGTGATCTGGAAGACAATCAGTCTGACCTCAGCAAATGAGAAAGACAAACAAAATAATAAAAGAGTCAGAAGAAATCCCAAGCTCAATGAGCTATGTACGCTATGAAAAGGGACAACTTATGAATCATTGACCTTCCAGAACAAGACACAGTGAAGAAGACAATAGCTAACTTAACAAGGGAATTTCTGGAAGAAAATTTCCCCAACCTAATTAATGAGAACCAGTCACTCATAAAGGAAGCAGAGCGCACACCAAGTAGACTAAACTCCAGGACCCACTCACCACGGCATATAAAAGTTAAACTATCCAACTACGAGGAAAAAGAGAAAATATTAACGGCAGAAAGAGAAAAGAAGACAGTCACATACAAGGCCTCTCAGCTAAGAATATATGCAGACCTCAATAGAAACCATGAAGATGAGGAGAGAGTGGACTAATATCTTTCAAAGCTGAAAGTAAACAATATTTCCCCTTGAATTCTTTACCCTGCAAAATTATCTATTAAGATGGAAGGAGAGATAACTGTGTTCTAGGACAAGAAAAAAACTTAAAGAATATGCTGTGAGACAATCAACCCTGAGGAAGATCCTTGCCAACTCTCTATGTCCAGAAGATCAACATCCACCAAACACAAGCAGGAGAACATCAAATAGCTCAGCTCCATCCAGAAGCCAATGAACTGATACCAATCACCAAGAAAATATGGCCACAGGAGGAAGACAGGGCCATAAGAAGTCCCCCACAAAAACAGAGTTCATCATTAAAAAGGGTGATAGGAAAACATGCAAATCCAAAGGCATAAAATGTCAGCAATGAACCCACAGATTGGGATAATAATTCTAAATGCCAAATGTCCCATTTTTTCATTAAAATAAAACGGCTTGCAGATTGGCTTGGAAAGCAGAATCTATCAATCTGCTCTCTGAAGGAAACACATATTAAGATTGCAGACAAGAATAAACTAAGAATAAAAGGCTGGACGAGTATATGCAAGGTGAATGGTGATTCAAAAAAAGCAGGAGTCGCAATCCTAATCTCAGACAAAACTGATCTCAAGGTTCAAACCATAAAAATGGATAAGGAGGGGCACTTCACCAGGAACCTGTGAATGCGGCGAAGCAGGGCTTGAAGGAACCTCAACTCACAGTGAGACAGTCCATGGTTTAGGTGCTCCATAAGTAGTGTAGCTTGCAGATCGAGGCATAGGTCACACAAGGCAGCAGGATGGTCTGAAGAGCCAAGAGAAAGAGAGCCAGGCAGGGCTCGTGGAGCCATTTATCTCTGCCCTTCAGTCAATCTCACACATTCATTGGCTGTGTTGTCATAACAAATCTCCCTCTCTTCTTTGGCCATGTAGGCACAGCAAAGCTACCTCTCATGACGTCAAAAAATCCATCAATGTTATTCACCACATTGAGCAGGTAAGATATAAGAACTACATGATAATATCTATACATGCAGAAAAAGCATTAGACAACACCCATTCCTAATTAAGATGATCAGGAGGATAGGAATGGAAAGACAGTTCCTCAAGTTAATACAAGCTATCTATGAAAAGTCGATAGCTAGCATCATATTTAAGGGAGAAAAGAGTAAATCGATGTCACTGAAAAAGGGGACAAAACAAGGATGCCCCTCGTCCCCATTGCCATTCAACATTGTTCTGGAGGATCTAGCTAAAGACATCAAAGTTTTCAAAGTAGGAGAGGAAGAGGTGAGATGATTGTTAATTGCTGATGACATGATTCTATACATTGAAGATCTCAAAAGGGCCACAACCAGAATAATAACAGTGATAAAGGAATTTGGAAGAGGGTCAGGATACAAGATTAACAAAAAGAAGTAGATTGATTTGGTATATACAGACCATGGAAGAGACCAGAAAGACCGAACCATTCACATTAGCCAAGCATAAACTAAAATATATAGGCATACATCTAAGCAAAAAAAAAAGTTGTATACAAGGAAATATATAGGACCCTACTATAGGAAACCAAAAGGAACCTCCAGAAATGGAGGAATATCTCACACTTATGTACCTGAATCTCAATATAGTAAAAATATCTATCCTACCCTATCCTACCCAGGGCACTTTATAAATTAATGCTAGTCTAATTCAAATACCAACAACCATCTTCAGCAAACTAGAGAGACTGATCACGAATTTCATTGAGAGAGGGAAGAAGCTCAGAATCAGCAGAGATCTCCTCAAGGTGAAGGGTATAGTTGGAGGACTCCTTTTACCTGACTTTCACACCTACTACAAAGCCACAGTGGTCAAAACAGTGTAGTACTGGCATGATGACAGATATACAGACCAATGGAAATGAATAGAAAACACAGAAATAAAACCATTAGAATATACAAAACTGATTTTCAACAAGAGTCTCAAAGTATCAAGTGAGAGGGTGATGCCCTGTTTAACAAATGATGCTGAAAATAAAGGAAATCCACATGTAGAAAAATGAAACAGGATCTCTACCTCACTCCTTGCACGAGAACAAACTCAAGGTGGATCATGGACCTAGAAGTAAAACCCCACAACCAATCAGGACCATTAGTCCTCAAATTACCAATGGGATTACCAAATCTCAAATTTACCAATGGGATTTAATAAGGATAGAACACCTGTGTGCATAAAAAGACTTTACCAAGGGGGTAACAAGACAACCCATATACTGCGAGAGAATTTTTAGCAATGACAAAGCAGACAAAGGGTTCATTACGAAGATCTACAGTACCTTCCTTGCCTGCAAAAAGAGGAAAACAGTTAACCCTTTGAAGAAATGGGAAAAGGAACTGAAAAGAAATTTCCCTATGGAGGAGACCCATATGGCCAATAAACATGCGAGAAAACATATGGCCGATCATTTGCCACCAGAGAAGTGCAGATCAAAACAACCATGAGATACCATCAGGGGTCCTCAAATTATGGCTCATGGGGCACATGAAGCCCACCAAGGACATTTATCCGGCCACTGGGTATTTTTGCAGCTGTTGTATGTCCTGTTTAGCATCATCCCGGACCTGCAGTGAATTTGTTCATAGCTTTTTTTGTTGTTGTTTTTAAACTATAATCTGGCCCCCCAAAGGTCTGAGGGACTGTGAACTCTTCCCATGTTTAAAAAGTTTGAGGATCCCTGAAATACCTTTGAGGCTAGCTCAAATCAGAAAACCAGAGAGCAACAAATGTTGGATGGGATGTGGTGAAATAGGAACTCTCCTACTTTGCTGGTGGTCCTGTAGATATGTACAGACACTATAAAAAATGATCTGGTGATACTTAATGCAGATGGAAATTTACCTAACTTATGGTCCAGCTATCCTTCTACTTGAAAAGGTAAGATAAGGAATAAACCACAATCAGTTGCATGCACTCCAATGTTTATTGCAGCACAATTCACAATCACCAAGAGTTGGAAACAATTTGAATTTCCATTGGAAGATGAGTGTATCAGCAAACTCTGGCACATATGCACAATTGAGTGGAGTACTATGCTTCACTCAAAAGCACTGATGAAACACACCTTGAAACACACCTTCTCAAGGGAGGAATTATGCTAAGTGAAGTCAACCCATCACAAAAGGAGAAGTATGGAATGAGTCCCCTGAGGTAAGTGTAGTCAGCACAGTAGGTAGAGAAGAGAAGCCTCCTGTATCAAAATATTTTGGTTGAGATATAGGGAAATGACATATAGGGAAATGACAGGAGTTTGGACAAAACCCAAGATGGTACATGGGTCCAACAAAGTAATGGGAGGGGGCGAGAAAAAAGGGGTATGAAAGTGAAAGGCAAATGGCGAGAGCAGGGCACTAACCCATCCAGTAGAAGAGTACTACTCTTGTCTCCACAGAAGCTGGAGTGGGCATGCAGACCCTACCATGAAGCACCCAACCATGAGAGTGGGGCCACATGAAAGGATGCATGAAAGAGAGAGCTATAGGGCTGACCCCAACCAGAGCCAGACTGAACCCCTCCCTGTAAGTGGGCATGGCAGAGAATAAATTGGGGGTGGGGGAGGAGCCAGCATTGAAACAGGCCAGCAGGAAAGAAGAGAAAGAGAGCTGGACTAGTTCCCATGATAGCTCACAGTGCTCAGAGGACTACGCCCCTGTGGGGACCTAATGGGTCATAGAAAGGACTGGGCAAACTACAACAGGATGTAATACACTGTCTCCTATTATAGCAGACAATAGCACAGGACATTTCAGGAGTCACACAGTAGTGAAGCAATGCAGTCTGAGCCCCCTAAATGGATCAAGTCAAGAAGGGAGTACTCCTGGATGGACAAGTGGGAGGAGCGTACAATAGCATTGACGGATCCTGAGGGACATGGAGGTGGTATGGACAGGCTTTGGAATGGGAGAACAACAAGTGGTCTGGAATCAGTGGCGAGGGGTGTGTGAGATGTCTGATGGGGCTTGAGCAAGGGTAATGTAACAGGACATACTGAAACTGAAATGAAAGCTCAGTATGATAGTAGGACAAAAGGAAATAGAGGTAAGAGCTAGAAGGCAGAGGTCATTTATTGAGATTTAAATACAGGCATGTACATATGTAAATATAATTATTTATGATAAGGAGGAAATAAATCTAGGTATATATATTTATAGGTGTAGTACTAAGGTAGCAGATGGACCGTGGGTCTCACTGAAGTACTCTCTCAGTGTAAGAACACTGCTTTTTATTTAACTGGTATTCCATGATGCTCACCAGCCTAACACAATCACTAAAGACTAATGGGTGCATGAACAAATGTGGTGAAGAAAGTTAATGGTGCCCAGTTATCAAAAGATATAGTGTCTGGGGTCTTAAAAGCTGGAAGATAAAAAAATGGCCGTCCAGTTGAGAAGTAGCCAATCCCACAAGGAAAAAGCACAGCAGTCAGTGTGGTCACGAGGTGTTGAAAGATCAGGTCTTAGGCATCAAACAGAAAAAACAAACAAACATCTCACTGGGAACATGTGGGAGCATTAGCAAGAGTGGTGAAGAAAGCTGCTGTTGCCCAGCTATCAAAATACATAGCATCTAATTCTTAAAGGCTTGAAGGTAAACAAGCAGTCATCTAGCTCAGTAGGAACAAAGTCCATTAAGGAAGAAGCACACCAGTTGTGGGACCAGGAGGAAGGAATACGGTATCAAATAACCTACATCCTATCAGTTGTGTGCCCACCCTCCTGAGACGACCATGGAAGACAAATTCGTGCAGAGGCCAACATGGTGGAGAAAGCTGATGGTGCCTAACTACCAAATGATAAAGCTTCTGGGGTATTAAAGGCTTGAAGGTAAACAAGCAGCCATCTGGTGCACACCAGCCTGTGTGATCACGAGGGTTCAAAGTTCGCAAGTAGTAAGCACCATGGCACAAGAATCACATCACTATGAATGAGAGAGTGCAGGGTGGGGATTCGAGGCCCATTTGTACACGATTGGACATATCATTACAAAAGGGTTGCAGGGAGGGAGCAGACTAGTCAGGGTACAGTGAAGTAAGGAGGAAACATACAATTTCCCACTATTTCTTAAAGGCTTCCTCCCTCCAACAATCATGTTTCCATTTCTGCCTTACAAATCCAGCTAGACTGAAAGAGGTACACTGGTACAGCCAGGAACTGGTAATACAGGGAACCGAGGACAGATAAACCCGTCAGGACCAGCAGTAAGAGTGGAGAGATGGAAAGGAAGGAGGAGAGGGGGGTAGAGAGGGGGAGCCGATGACAAGGATCTACACATAACTCCTATCTGGAGGAAGGACAGAGGAGTGGGAGATGGGAGACGTCGGGCCGTATAGGATATGACAAAATAATAATAGTTTATAAAATATCAAGTGTTGGTGGGGAAGGGAAGAGTGGGGTGGGATGGGAAAGGATGAAAAGCTATTGTTAAGGGCTCAGGTGGAAAAGCAAATGGTTTGAGAATGATGGAGGCAGCAGACATGCAAAGGTGCTTGGCACAATATATGAATATATGGATTAGGTTAAGTGATGCATGAGCCCTCAATAAAGCAATTTTTAAAAAGATAATCAGATTGCTCCTATATTTTAAAAATTTGGTGAAACATGGTAAAGGATTTGAAATGTTATGCCAAGGATCTCTTCTTAGAAAAACGTGACTTAAGCATAATGCTTAAAACCTTTGATATGGTTGTGGATTCTACTTTTTATATTACATACTTTTTTTGCAAATATATGTAGCTACATAATATAAACTAAACTTAAACATTCTACAAGCATAATGCCTTTGTCAAGTTTCAAATCAGAATTATTATAGTATTACAAGATGATTGGGATAGATTTTTTTATCTAAACATCATTATTTATATGCTGAATATTTCTTTCTCTTTTTTCTTTTAGCCTATCTACATGTTCATATTTGTAAATCTACTATTGTAAATCTACTATTCGGATTACATCTTCAAATTCTTGGATCCTGAGATTCAACATCTAAATGCTTGGGATTTCTCCAAAAAATTTGGGATATTTTTGATGAGGACCCTGGATAATACCTCATCTATCAATTTATATAATTTCTTACTGCCTGATATCAGTTAAACTCAGAAGAGGGGGACTATTTAATCCATCATGATTTTGTAATGAGACTGAAATAAATGTATGAACATGCACACGCCACAGACTTGCTAGTGAGAGATACATATTAGTGCTTTTGCCAGGATAACATACTTTTTTGGAGGGAAAGTTTTGTCTTGGGAAAATCCCAGGCCTTGCCCTATGAGATTCTTTATTTTTATGCAAAACTTCCATGTTCAATATTTAGCTTTTTGTGAGTTCTATGAAATAGACCTTCCAAAGAGAGAGAGGGCCTAAGGATCACTGGCCTTTCAGAGTTTCCTGAGGATATAGAGCTGTCGCATTTGTAGTCAGGAGCAGTTTCCAAGCCTTAGGGACCCATGTATCACCATCTCAAGGGCAAAGTTGCCTGCTCTGTGTTATTTTCAAAAGGCATGTTCTAAATTAGGCCCAAGGTGGCAGTTACGGCATTAGTCTATCTCCTCAAGAGTCTTCCAATCTTTCATTGATCTCACCAAATGTAAGGACCTTCTTCAGTGATTAGTTTTGCTTGATGACATGTCTAATAAATATGAGTACATCTTGTCATTCTCACATCTAAGGAATATTCTGGATTTACTTTCCTTTAATATGTTTATTCATATTTTCTGGTAGTCCAGAATACCTGTAATAGTCTTCATCCACACCCCATTCTGAATACACTAATTCTTCTTTGGCCATTTTCAAAATAATTTTATTGAGCTACAATTAATATTCGGTGCATCAATAGTTTAGTCTTATAAGAATGGTTATTGATTCATTATCACTACCAGCCTCAAAACATTTTTAATCTATTAATAACCTGTGCTGTTGACTCTACATTTCTCCCTCACCTACACTTCCATTCCCCAAAGTATTAATTCAGTTGCTGTCTTTATAGATTCACCTTCCCTGACATTTCCATACACAAAAATGATACAAAAACAAAACTTTTTTTAAAAAGACCTGGAAAATTGACCAAATAAGACAAAAGAAAGACTAAATAGAAAAGGAATCAAAAATTATTGAAAAACTAAAATAATTTCAAAAGTGGTAAATTTGCTGTCTGGAATGCACATACATGGAAATCAACTTAAAATGCCATAAATTTAGTAGACATACTTTAGTCATTAAAGTGACATCTTTTAAAAACACTTTAGTACTTCTATTCCAGATTATATAATGTAATATGTCATATGATTTATTAGCTACTGCTTCAATGAAATTGATTGTTGATCTAAGGAGAATTAAATTATTGGAAACTTTAATTTCCTGAACATTTATCATTATTTCATTTCATTGCCTACTGCAAAGAAGATAAAAATCATCACAACCAAGGATAGAAGAAACCACTGAATTTATCACCAGCAGATCAGAAGTGAGAGTGTAATGGGTGCTTCTAAATCATAGCTGTGAGTCATGCCAACTGTGGATCATGTCTGAGGCTCCTTTGAGACCAATTTTGCCACACTGCTGGTGCATACACAGCTTGAGCTTGAGGCTGATGGATCCTGCTACCTTGCATTGATTGTATTCAATATCCCATCCAGGTCTGCTTTGCTAAACTCCCCAGCTACTGACTCTTGGTGACCCACCCTGCTGCTTACTGCCTATAGACAGACTGCTGTCTGCTTTGCTGACCTTAGACCTAGCAGCCCATAGGAGATGAAGGACTTCCAGTATATTAACTGTTCCATAGAAGTTAGTTGAATTGAGAACGCTGCCAAGGACACTAATGATAGTGATTCTCTTCTTCCCTGACTTGTGTAGCCAGAGGGTGTTAGAAGGAAACCCCATGTCACTTTTATTTCTACATGTGTTGCAGACACATGTAATCAAGGAGCTGAAAAGAAAATTTCAAAGGGGAGCTCAAGAAACAAGGCTAAATATTTAACGAAATGTGAAAGAACCTAGGATTAAAGCTCAAAAAAGGGAAGAAAATTCTTAGAATATCTGAAACTTGGAGAACTGAAGAAACTGCTCAAGCCTTGAATTGCAATTTTGAAAGTTTCTATAGGCAAAATATTGAATGATGCAAGAAGCATTAAAAGAAGATTGAAAGAATATGCTGTCAGTGTACCAAAATAGACTAGACAACAGTTCACCATTTAAGGAAGTCATATATAAGCAATAAGGAATGGTGCTGAAGGAAGTGTAAGTGGCATAGAATACATTAGGTAAAAGGATTCAGGAATTGATTGAATATCCATCAAAACCTTTCAGAAAACTGAGGACGCATTGGAAGCAGAGTGCCCCCTGACAGGGGAGATTCATACTCTTGCCCATTAAAGAAAGGTGGCCCAACAGATTGCTCAAACTATTGAATAATATAATTTTATTGAATACAAGTAAATTTTTGGTGAAAATCAGCCAATAAGTGTTACAGCAGTACATGAACTGGAAGCTGCTAGAAGTTCAGGCGGGATTCAGAAGAGGACTTACAATAAGGGATAGCATTGCTGACATCAAATGGATCTTGGTTCAAAGATGTGGCAGTCATGTACGTGTGTGTCAATTTCTTTTCTGGGAGTGTAGGGGTGGAGTCTGTCAATCTGGAGATAGCTAATGAGACCTCTATGTGGGCATGGCTTTCTCTGAGAATTCTGGGAAATCTCATGATATTTCTCCCATGGAGGTGAGAGACCATCACATCAGTTGTTTCCAGAACCAGACTGACAAGACAAGATGGAAGCATGCAAGGAACTGGAGTCATTGCAAGAGAAGCCAAATGGGCTTACCCTGATGGAACCAGAGCTCTAAAGCCAGAAAAGCCACAGAGAGACCCCTGCCAGTGCTGAGATGCTTCTACCACTACTGAGTGCTGATGGACGCTGACCCCTGGAAACAAAGAACAATGGGGTGACTCCTGCCAGTGCCAGGATGCCTTTTTTGTTGCTGGATACGCAAGACTCTGCACCCACTGGTCTGTGACTGTCCTGATGTTATTGCACATGAATTGGAAGAAGACTTTATAGACTGGTATTGGATATATGGGCTAATATTAGACTTATGACCTTGGACTGGACTGGATTGGGATGCTCTCTCAATATTCCATCCCTGTGTTAGTGTGATATTAGCCCATATACCCGATATCAGTCTATAAAGTCTCCTTCTGACTCACAAAGGCACAGGTCAGTGGGTGCAGAATCCTGGCGCCGGAAGGGATCTCCCCATGACTCCACACTTCCAGGGCTCAAGTCCATCAACAGCATCCAGTGGTGGTAGAAGCAACTCAGCAGTGGCAGGGGTCTCCATATAACTTCTTCAGCTTCAGAGGTCTGGTTCCATCAGGGTAAGGTCCTGTGGCTTCTCCTCCAGCTCCTCCACCTCCTCCGGCTGCTGCCATCTTGTCTTGTCAGTAGTTCGTCTTCTCTGAAACTGACTGGGGAGATGGCCTTTCATCTCGACAAGGAAATATTGTGAGATTTCCCAGAAGTCTCAGGAGAAAACCAGGCCCACTCAGAGACCTCAGTGAATACTCAATGGCTATCTCTGGAACAACAGGCTAGACTCCACCCCTACATCTCAATCATGCAGTTGACATAGCACATGACTGCCACAATTCCTCTTGTATATAAACCTTTCCCTTATATCCATATGCATATTTATGGATTTGTTTCTCTAGTCTACCAAGACTAATACAGAAGAGAATACTGGAAAGATGTTTACTTGTGATTCACTGACTATGCAAACTATGTTTGAGCCATAATAAGACTGTGGATAACTTTAAGAATGGTAATTAGAGAACAACTCATTATGCTCTTGAGGAACGTGAGCAGCTACCCAAACAGAACAAGAGAATGTGTCATGGCTTAAAATCAGGAAAGTTTAGAATCAGGATTGTCTCCTCTTTGTGATGGGTAGGCGTATTGTGCCAACCTGGTCAATAAGAACATGTGGGATTAATAAGGTTGCAGTTTGATTGGAGGGCAAAGAGATAAATGACTCCATGACCCCTGCCTCTCTCTCTCTATTGCGCTCTGGTGAGCTGACCAGAGTGCAGCTGTATTAGTTAGTTCTCTGCCTCAAGTTTTAAGGTACATTACTATATGTGGGGCACCCAACCTGTGGACTGTGTCACTAGAATTTGAGAGGTCTTCCATGGATATGCTCCACCACTGCTGGTGAATACATCACTTCAGCTAGGGACTGTCACATCCACTGACTGTTGGTGACCTGTCCTGCTGTTTGTTGTCTTTGACAAAACGATCTGAATCACTCTTTGGAAGACTTAGCTTTCTGCTTCCTCGACCTTGGACCTAGCACTCTTGAGTTGAAGGACTTCCAGTATATCAAGTGTTTCGCAGAAGTGAGTTGAACTGAACCGCCTGTAGTGCTGTGTGGACTAATTAGCTGTTATACTCCTTCATGCTAGATATATCTATATATCTTACTATAAGCATCCTGGCTTTGTTTCTCTATAGAACCCTGACTAACACATTCTCACCATACTTCCTCAAGCTCTATGTTAAGCAAGTCATAAGAGAAACTGAATTATATGTAAAAGAGTGTAACATCAGTATGGCTAGACTTTAAAATTCAAAAATATCTCAGGAATATATTTGATTTGTTGAACACTAATAACAAGCTGTGAGATGGCATCAAATAGAACACATGAAGTAGACAAAGATCACTAATAGAAAGGGAGGAAGGAAAGACAAAAGTCTATGTAAGGACAGACTTTGAAATCAATTCTTGAAAACAATAGTTAAAGCAAATGGAGGAAATGAGCAAGTAAAAGAGTTCAACAGAAAATTCCAAAAGCAACTGTAGAAGACAAAGTAAATTATTACAGTGACATATGCAAAGACCAGGAGTTAGAATTTCAAAGGAAACTAACACACTTAATATATTTCACATTGAAAGAACTAAGAAATAAATTATAACTGATTAATTATATTGGAAAAATATTGAATGATGCAGAAAGTATCAAAAGTAGATGGAAGAAATAGAAGAGACACTGTATCAAATAAGTAAATAAATAAATAAGCAAACAATTTAATAAATAATTTATCAATAAGTTGATTGATAGCTAATCATGTTAAAGAACCCATGTCACTGATGTATAAAATGCAGTAGCAATCAGTTTTTATATTACAAATCAAATGGTTTTGGGAGACTATGGTCTGCAGGGAAAATTTTATATAAAAAGAAACAGGTAAAAATTGGGGTCCCGGGCTGAGCCCTGGTGGTGTAGTGGTTGTGCACGGGACTGCAGCCTACTGGGACGGAGGTTCAATTCCAGCAGTGGGGCTGGGCCTGCTACCCCCACCACCGGAGAGCAGTGATGACCCCCCCCAAAAAAATTGGGGTCCCTGCAGTAAAACACTTCAAAGCCCAGAACTTTATTAGTGGGAGCCCATCTAGTCCTCAGGTTATGCAGGCAGGCTGCCTGTGTCAAGATTACACAAAGGATGGTTTACAGTTCTTCATATAAAGAAACATTAGTTCAGGCTACTCAAAGACAAAGGGAGAATGAGGTATGGGAAAATGTAGAAATTGTTCACTTGGCAGGTGGCTGCTTTATGCAATTTTTGCCAGAGAATAGAAAGCAAAGTATCTGTTTATCTGAGGCAGAGAGACCTACCAACAACAGCTTCTAGAAGCTCCCAGGATGAGCTGTTATTACCCTCTCACAACTTTGGGCCATAAAATATGTTATGCATTACCCATTTGCCAAAGGAACAAACAGCTTTCTTTTC